>PVJA010011258.1:0-55134 GCA_004027025.1 Myocastor coypus
TCCTCTTCTTCTTCTTCTTCTTCTTCTTCTTCTTCTTCTTCTTCTTCTTCTTCTTTAACTGAAAAAACAAAAATACTAACCCTTTTTTGGAAAAGGATTCTGTTCCTTCTCCTTTCTCCTCACCCAGAATAGCCAACTAGTACAGAAAACACACTTCTCATCCATATCAGGAGGCTTGGGGTGGTGCCCTGTGGTTCTATCAAAAACCCTTCTCTCTCCGGCCCTGTTCTAGGAAGTCTGACACTGTCAGTTACCCTTATGCATCATCTCAGCCTCACTACTCCAGTTCTAGAGTAGTCCACCTTTCACCTAATCTATGCCAAGTAACTGTTACTTTCAAAGACACAGGATGCTGTCTGTCTCTCAGTGCTTTGGGGAACTCTGTCAGCCTCTGTTTCCAAATTTCAGCAAGGGGACACCTTTGTCTTGATGCTGAGCCAAACCTTTTGCAAAATGCTGTGCCCGGATCAAAGACACACGTTGCAATGACCCATTTCCCTACCTTCTCATTTCTCATTGCAAAATCTTGAGTCACAGATCTCATAAAGAAATGCCTCAAGATCTCCCCAGAACCTCCATAAATCTCAGTGGGGAGCCAGTACTGCAAAGTGTTTCATTCCTTCCTTTCCTTCATTTTTCCTTAGAGCACTGAATTACTATGTGCAACTAATTAATCAGAAACCTTCAGCGACTTTGACTTCATAGGTCACTGCACAAGCCTACTAATGTCCAAGAAATTCCATGTAACTCTGGGTTTGAATGTCACATCTATTTAAGCAGCAAAGGGAGTCTGGCTCTTTTTTTCTCCTGCCCCAAGAAAGTTTCATCTGGGAAACAGGCGCTAGGGAGTGCTAGAGTCAACAGGGTTTCTTGCTGTCAAAACCGAAAGCAAGTCAGCCCTGCAGCTGGTGTGCACTGCAAAGTGGACTTCGGCAGCTGGAGGTAGAAAGGAGAATTCCCCCAAACAGGACACGGTCCACGGGAAGAGGAAAAGGGCATGCAGGAAACGACCTGACATCGGCCCAAAAACCAGCCAACCAAGGTTTCTCTCTTAGCAAGCACAGCTGCTCAGGTAAGGGTTCAGACAGTGTCTAGGACCAGACACCCGTGTGTACTTTTTAATGAGATCACACATATGCCAAAGGCTAGGCGCAGACACCCCCTAAAATCAAAATCACTTGTTACCAGCAAGGCCAATGCTGGTATCTGCACAAAGGTCAAAGGAAACAAGAAGGTCACATGCGCACAAGCTCACTCACCTGTGACGGAAACAAGCCCACTGTCTTGTCCTGGTGTCTTTCAAAGCTAATTTTTCTCAGGCCTCTGTTTTTATTTTCAACATAATTGAACACATTCACCTACCGGCATGGGTGGGGTTTGGGATGGGGGCTGTGGGGTGGCATCTCTGAGAGAATGAAAGGAAAGAAAGAAGTACCCGCTTGGGGCACAGAGCAGGTGAGGGTGCAAGGAGTGGCGGCGAGGGAGTTGGGCATGCGCACTAGCCATTTAGCGCTTCTGCGAATGCTGTGCGGTACAGAGCTAAGTCTGGCTTCAGGAATCAAATCCATGGAAATCTATGGAGCTAGCATTCCTGTACCTGTGCCGTGGTAGCCTCAGACTGGGACCTGGGAATGGATGAGAAACATCCTATGACACGGTGACAGATGGGAAGGTCTGGCAGTCACCACGGCATACAGTTTTCAAGTCACTGTAGAAAACAACCTCCGGTATATTGAAGTCATGCTGCATTCTTTGAAGTCCTTGAGGCTTGGCCAGCTCTGACCCCACCCACACGGAAGCTGCCCGAGATTCCCTGAGCTAAGTCACCTCCATGCCCACCTGGGTTCTCACCTGGACCTATCTTGCTGCCCTCTCCAGGGTTGGGAACTGTGTGTTCATGCTTGGTGGGACCAGGGTTTGAACTACGACTTTGCACTTGCCGGGCAGGCACTTATGCCACGTAGCTATCTCCCTGACCCCCCAGGGTTGGGAACTGTGTGACCATTCCCTCACAGGGATTCTAGGATAGGAATTAGTGTCCTACTTCTTCTGAAGGATGGATATTTCAGATGTCAATGTTCACTTCTCCTCAGAAAATGGAAATAATTTCCACAACGTTTCAGTCACTTCTCCTAGGTACCAAGCTGTGTTCTAACTCTGAAGGCACAGGTCTACATCAAAGTGGCCCTCATGGAAAGCGATGGGACATGCAGCACTCCCAAATCAGGGTTCTAAGGAGCCAGCAACTCTGGAGGCTCACACTAAACACTACATCTGGTCAGAATGAACAGCGCACCTCCCTGCCGGCCCTGTTGGGCACCATCTGCATTGGCCAGTAGCAACTAGACACACATCAGTAGGAGTACGTGGCTGGCATTCCATATGTGAGGAATCGGACAGCTTTCCTGAGACATACTGTGCCTCTCCACCAAGAGAGGTGGCTGAGAATGGAAAAAACCTTGCAGACTGCCTACAGGATCTCAGGGCAAGTGCAGCCACCAAAGATCCTGCAAATCCCAAAAGGCCCAGCACTTCGTAGATGTGCAGGGCGCAAGTCTCACAGCCTGCAGCTCCTCATGCAAAATTCACAACACTATTGATCCATCAAGCAAGATTCCCCAATTGGAAGAAGCTTTTAGTGGGTTTACATGCAGAAGAGACCAAGCTGGGGTGGAGAGAAAGGCTGAAGCTCCAGGAGAGGGTGGGAAAGAGCCATGAAGATGCAGGAAGTGGCATGCCAGGGAGTGAGTGGAAGGGTGGTCATGCCCCTGCTGTTATGGGGGCAGGGCGGAAAGCCCAGGCCGTGGCCCTGGGGACTGTAGGGTTGGCTTTGATAGCAAAGCAGTCTGATTCCCTGTGCAAACAAAAGCTGTTTCTTCCAAGGGTTTATGGGGGTGCAACCAGGCAACGAACAAAGGAAACAATGGTTAGGGGCCAGGATTCTGAATGGAGGGCAGCTGTGTGACAGCTCCCCATTTTTCTCTTGCAGGTTCTTAGACTTGACCAGAGAAGCTGCAAAACACTCCAGGGATGCTACCTCATGGGGCTTTCAGAAAGACATGCCCAGCTGGTTCTGGGAGCTTCAAATGTAAACTGCCCCTCAGCCGGAAGAGTCTCTAGGGACAACAGAGGAGCAGTGTCAGCCAGGCCTGGTGTAATGTTTGCTGTTTAGTAAGGACAGATGCCAGGGGGAGCTGCTGCCTTATGCGTTCTGTGCTTTCCTGGAACATCTTTTCTCAGACTAGGCCCTTTCTCCTCCATGGAGAAGCACAATAGTGTGTGCCCCATTATTTCACATGAAGGCTGCTTGTGTTTAGGAGTAAGGGCTTTCCTTTTTATAAGGAAGGTTCTAGCCCTATCCCTGACTACAGCCCCTCACACCACACTTGGAGCAGCCAAAACTGAATGAAAGAATGAAGAAATAGCTTCACAAGGTCAGCTGTAGCGATGGGAAAATAATTTGGAAATGCCTAAAAAATCCACTGTCACAATCACTACTATCTCTTTTTTCTTATGTATTTGGTACAGGGCTTACAGGGTCTCCAGGGTCTCATTACATAGATCAGACTCATAGTGATTCTCCAGTTTTCAGCCTCCCAAGTGCTGGGATTACAGGCCTGAGCCACTACACCCAGTCTCAATTGCTGTATCAGTGTGCCCAGGGGCAGGGCCAGCACTGATGCTGGGGATCAAACCCCAGCTGCTGCATTTGCCTAAACAGGCACTTTACTCCACTGAACTATCTGGCCGGCCCCACTATCTCTTAATCCCTAGGACTTAAAGGGTTAATTTGACATTTGATTTAAAGACTTTATGGGGGGGGACATTACAGATCCAGAACTATACATGAAAATTTTAATTCTTATATGTGGTGGTATCTCATGGTAGTTTTAATTAATGTTTCCCTACTGGCTAGCAATGTTCAGTAGAATTTCATGTTTCTCTGCCCTGTCCAGTCTTCTCCTTTATGCTGCTTGCTCCTCTTCCAGTTGGATTTTGATTGGTTTTTCTAGGGAAATTTGTAAGTGGTACAGTAATTCCCATTTTCAAGCTTCAGCAGGGTCAAATTGGGCCTTTTGATTTCTTTGACTGTTTCAGGATGGATGAGACACATAGGGGTCAGGTGCCTGCATCCCAGGGAATTTCATTGACCATAGAAGTGGTTCACTATTCACAGCTGTCCTTCTAAGGACTTTAAAAATGATAACCAACAATACAGAATCATATTTAATTTAACAATAATTCCCTATAATCATCTAATATTCCACATTTATGGGCTAGGAAGATAGCTCAGTGGTCTAAGTGCCTGCCTGGCAAGCACAAGGTCCCAAGTTTATCTCCTGTACCACCTTCCCCCTAAAAAAGAAATCAGACTTATATTTCTTTTTTCTCAAAGGTATATTTTAATAAGTGGTTGGTGTGAGTCAGAATTCATTGAAGAATGGTCATATTTAGTGTTTCCTGTCCATTCTTTCTTTCATTCTTTTTTGTTTGTTTGTTTGTCCTGGGGATCTGGTCCAAGGCAAGTACTCTGCAGCTGAGCAACATGCTGGTCCTTGTCTGCTCTTCTGTTAGGTGCCCCTGCCCCACTGATTTAAGGAACTGAATCACTTGTCCCCTGGGCTAAGTTGGGTTTGGCTAATTGCTTTCTCTTTGTGTGATTTAACTTGTTTTTCTAATATTTTTCCTCTAAATTGATGGCAAATCCAGCATCTTGGTTAGATATGGGTTTACATTTCTAGATAATAATCCTCCATCGAGGTCCTGTGAGTGCCCTGGTATCACAGCCTGAATCACATGTTTAGTTGTTCTACTATCCCATTACTCAGTTTGATCAGTGGCTTCAGATATTCTCGGTTCTATCCCTATCCCTGCTTTAAAAATGTATATTCATGGATTTGACCCAGAAACCAGGCTTGACATGTGAGTGAGACCACCATGGGCCTGCTGGAAACTCATTCAACCCAGCAACAAGTCCTGGCATGTGAGTGAGATTGCTTAGGGCCTGCCTGGGGCAACCAGGCTTGGCAGGTGACTAGAACTTCATCCATCAGGTAGGCCCAGTGTGGAAAACTGTGGCAGAACTTCCTGCAGAGAGGCTAGAAATAAGACCCACCCAGCTGATCCAGGAGCAGAACATCTTGCCAGAGTGACACAGCAGTTTCACCTCCAAGGGCTGGAGCAGGAAGAAATGGAGCACAGCAGTCAGACCCAAGCCACACCCACCTGGACAAGTTTGAATTTGGTAGATCCAGATCTGGTGCTAAGGTAAGAACTCTACTAAAGCTCACATCAAAGGTCAGAAGGCAGAGCTATACAAAATGACAAAGAGAAGAAGCAAAATGTGCTCTCAGGCCCTGAGCCCACCCAGAACAAATGCAGGAGACAATAGCATAGAAGAAATTGGAAAGCACACACCTGAAATCTCTGAAATAATAGCACACAAAGTAAAGAAACAATTACAGAAAGGTATAGAGGAAATTAGGTCAGAAATAATTTCTGAAGTAAAAAAAGAAACAATACCCATCATAAAAGAAGTACTAAGTGCTTCTGAAGAAGAAACAGACAAAAATATAGAGAACAGAAAAATGATGGAATCCTTGAATAAGCAATATAGGAAAGTAATAGAATGTATGAAGCAAATTCAAAGTGCTATACAGGAAATTAAAACCTCAATCACAAGTGGGCAAAACTGTTTCAAAGAAAGTGAAAATAGATTTTCAGATCTTAAAGACACCATTGCAGCTTAGTGAAAAGGTAAGAAAAGATCTCTTAAAAACAATTAGAATGCAGGGAAAATAATTTAACATCTGCAAAACGATGCAAAGATGAACAACATAAAACTAATACACATCAATGAAAAATAAGAAGTCAATACAAATGATATAAAAAGAATATGGGTAGAAATAGTAGCAGAAAACTTCCCAAGTATGAGGAAACGATCTGACATTCAGATAGCTAAAGCATACAGAACTCAAAATAACATCAACCTAATTAAAACCACACACAGACATATAATAAAGATCCCAGAAATTCAGCACAGGAACAATATACTGAAAGTCACTAGAGAAAAGAAACATCACATTTAAAGGAAAACCCATTAGAATAATAGCAAATTTTTCTTTACAAACCATCAAGTCAAGAAGAGCATGGAGCCAAGTACTACAAGTCTTGCAAGAAAACAAATTCCAACCCAGACCCTGGGTTTTGCAGGACATACCCTGCAAAACTCTCTTACAAGTTCAATGGAGAAGTGAGATACTTCCAGGACAAAGAACAACTAAAGAATTTCATGACAACAAAGCGAACCCTATACAGTTTACTAAAACATATTCTAGAGAGAGATCAAAGTGACCACAACTCCATGAAGGAGAATGGAAAGAACCCACCAATTAGGGCAAACATAGGAGAAAAAGAGGTATACAAAAGCAGTCTTCCAACTATTCTTTTTGTATACAGCAGCAGAATATGCCCATCAGCATATTTTACAAATGGACTTCTCTTGCACCCTATGGGTCATGATTCTGTCTGGGTATACAGGGTGGATATCAAGGATATAGCAGTAGCTCAGTCCTGCAAATGGTACCTGGCCGCCAGTAAGCATCATGGACACTTTGCATGTACATGACATACTAGAACTTTGTGCAATATCCTATCCCCAAACTGTTAGAAGTTCTGGTCATATATTTGCCATTCCAGTATTTATGTTCTGTTTTATTCTTAGTAATTCTTTACTACCATAGAAACTTTTTCTTAGTTGATATCTTTGCATATACGAACCAATTTAAATATTATGAGAGTACTCTGAATTGATTACAGATTCATACATATGATACACAACATTCTGGCCTTTAAGTTGGACTTACGACTTTATTTGAATTTTGGAATACTGTTTTAAAATATTTAATTAATTAATATTTAATTAATTTTCTGAATATTGTTTAAATTATATTTTTTGTTTTATGATTCATACTGTATCTGTGACTTACAATATACTTATAAGACATGGTATGATATTTTCTCCTAGTATTAGAAACTCTAAAAAGAATATATATATATATATATATATATATATGTATATATATATATATATATGTATGTATGTATGTATACACACACACACACACAAACAAGAGAGTTAGGATAAATATACAGCTACTTTGTCTTAGTTCATTGAGAACGAAAGTTTGTACTAATATTGCTCAGATAAGATATCATGTCTGCATCTTGTCCTCTGAATAACTACTATGAAGACAACAATATGAGTGGTATTAATTATTGCAACATTCTACTAACTTGTTTTGAAACTGCTTAATTGCTATTTTATCTTTTTCTCATTAAAATGAATTTTAAAAATAAAATAAAAATCTACATTTATGTTTCACCTAATCCTAAGTGTTGTTACCTAGATTTTTGCCTAGATCCACTATTTCATTTGGGATTGTGAAACAGTGATTTTCCAATTTAGTTATTCTGCATTTTTTAGCCGGACTGTCAGGAACTGTCCTGCTTTTTGTTTCTCATGAATATAGTTTGGGGAGGAAGGGCAGGAAAACTGCAGACTTTAAATCTTTCATTCTACCGCACATTCCACGGTCATTGCTCTTGGGAATCTCTTCATACCTCCACTCTTCTCCCATTTTGCCTTCATGGGATCAAACTGCCTATGCTGCCTTGCTTGTTATTTTTTCTCTTTCTGGACATTTTCTCCCAAAGTCTATAAATTCCATTTCAAGACTAATTCTAGGTGTCCATGAACAGCTGGAGTGGACACAAGATTGACATCTAGAGGGGTGTGTAAAATTCTGGATACGTCTGTGCTTACAGGGTAGCAGCAGAAGAGGAACCTCCCCCCACCCCCCATCAGAGATTGAACTCAGGATCTTACACTTGCCAGGCAAGTACTTATTCCACTGAGCTATCTCCCTGGTCCCTTTTCCTCTTCCTTCCTTTCTTTCTTTCTTTCTTTCTTTCTTTCTTTCTTTCTTTCTTTCTTTCTTTCTTTTTTATTTTGTTTTGAAGTCAGTAGTAAACCCATCTGGTTCTGGGCTTTTCTGTGTTTTGTTTTGTTTGAGGGACCTTCCTGAGACTAGAAAGAGGCCAGGAAGATGAGAGCATGGAAGGGAGGGAGGGAAGGATGGGAGAGGGAAGAAGAAGAAAAGAGGGAGAGGGAGGGAAGGGAAGGGGAGGGGAAAGGTTCAGAGAGGAAGTCACAGTGGCCTAAGTGCTGCAGACGGAGTTCTGAGCCAAGGGTTGAGAGAACCTGACCCAACAAAAGGGAAGCTCCTAATCGGATGCTTTCCCACGGCTTCAATTTCTTCGTGCTGTGAAATGAGAAGAAAGATTCTTATCTGTCTCCCAGCTGGACAAAAGCTGGCTCAGAGTGATGGCTTGGAGTGTGTGTTTTGAAAGGGTATTGAGTAAGATTGTATGTAGCTACATTTAAGAGAAATCCAAATATAAAGTCATACCGAGAGGATTTCATTTTTCTACTGAGAAGACATCTTGAGGCAGTCAAGGACTGTTACAACAGGTCAAGGTAAAGCAAGGAGCCCTCACCCTTTGAACTGCTTGTTTCAGCAAGCTTAGGGTGGAGCTGTCCTCCTTATGACTGCAAGGTGGTCGCTCTGCCTCCAGCCATCACATTCACACTCTGGCCAAAAAGGCCAATGAAAGGATGCAAAAAATTCCCATGTAACCTAAGAGTCCATTTTCATCGGAAGCGCCGTGCCACAGATTGCTGACACATCACCCACCAGAACTGGGTGGCATGGCTGCTCCCATAGAGAGGACAGTCTGAGGACAGGAGAATTTTCACCTGGGCACAGCACTCTTTCTGGTGAGAAAGGGGAAAGGGAGTAGACACTGAGGAAGCCATCAGCATTACCTTCCTCAGGGTGAGTATGTGAGAAAGCTCAGGCCTGACTATTAGCAGCATGCTGGCTTCTTAGATTTATTACATTTCTTGTGAGGGATAAAAATATTAAAGTAATTCATTTGATTCTAATTCTAATAGGAAATAGAGAATAAATCACACTTAGGCCTGGCTCTGCTTTCCTCATAAAGTAGGCCAGCTCCAGAGATCAACATTAGCTAAACCTTCTGTCTTTTGACCCTTTTTGCTTTCCTGACAACTCTCTCTCTCTCTCTCTCTCTCTCTCTCTCTCTCTCTCTCTCTCTCTCTCTCTCTCTCCCTCTCTCAATTTAATTCTGTCTTGCAAAAATAGTTGGAGAAACCCAAGCTCAGCAAGTAACTGAGAGGCCTGCAGGGGCTTATGGCTGGGCCCACGCAGTCCTGTGTGCCGGCTCTCTCCCTGCTGGAGACAGACCCTCAGGCCCAAGCCCTGCTTAATCTCCAGACTGGCACAAAGCTGGGCAGCTTCAGCTCCAAACCAACAGATGGAGATCTTCCAGCACCAGGAAGATGTGAGCAGTTCTGAGGTCAAAGGAAAAGCCAAATAAGGCTTCTCGAACTTTCCTCATCAGGCAACAAATGTGCTACAGAAGTTCCATTTTCCCTGACAACCTTGGCCCTTGTTGTGCTCAGGCTGCATCCCAGGATGCAGGTCTGGAGAAAGTGGGCTGCTGGAGAGAGGGTCTGTGAGGCCAGGGCCACTTCCACCCCACCCCCCACATTGCTAGCTAACTGGGAGCACATGCCAGAGGCAGTTCGTCTAAATGAGCAAGCATTTTCTGGAACAGACCTGATGAAAGGAAGCTAAGTAGGGCTCCGACAGCTTGCCAAGCCCTGGCTGCCAAAAGGGAAGCCAGATTGTTTCCAGAGGACCGTGGGTGCCAGCCAGTGGTCAAAGACCCTGAGTCGTCTCACAGGATCTTCACTGTGGCCACTGGCACCCTCCAGCTGAGGAGAAGAGACAGCTCTGGAGAAATTCCAGTCGTGATTCACTTAAGTGGGATAAACGGCTCCTGCTATGAAAGATTCAGTCCTGTGCAAAAGGAGCTTATAATCTCCTTGGCCTTGACATTCATGGGAACAGTAGATGTCAAGATCAGGATACCTGAGACTCAGCTGCCCATCTCCCTCAGAGCCATGGGACCCAGCGAGTGACTTGACCTCTCTCATCTTGGTCTCCATCTGTAAAGTGACCATCAGACTTTGGGGAGCCCTGAGGGGGCAGCTGCATTCTTCAGAGTTGCCACAAACATTTGATTTAAATTTCATCTAAATTTTTCCAACAATGTATTGGTCTTTTAGAGAGAGAGGGAAAGGTAAACTCAGCCGTATGAACTTTAACTCCCGGGAGAATGTCACTGTGTTCGTTCTAATGCCACATAAACATCTTTTTGAGACAACTCTTGGCATAAAGCTGTCCTGCCATCTGTGTAATAGAAAATATTCTGAGGTTGCAAAGAAAGGTATCTTACAGCAACAATAACAAAAATTTTTAAAACCTCTTTGCCATGTGTAATTAGTTATCTGAAGAAGAATTGTTCTCAGTATTGTGCAAGCAAGCACTACAGACATACACTGGACACTGCGACAGACCTCACCAATCCACACTAACTTCACACCGAGGGTTAGTAACGTAGCTTTAGTATGGTCACTGGTTAGCATACGGTTTAGCTTCATTTTAATTTCAAAATGGATTAATGCTAATAAAATGCTTCTTTGTCTGACTGTGTAATGTCACCATGTGGTTATGTAATGAAAGTGTTTGAAAGGCTTTGGGACAGCCCGGAGGGGCTATGGTGGGGCATCCACGGCCTCCCAGGAAGTCACCGAGACAGGAACACCACAGGGGCCAGGAAGATGTCCTGGGGAGGGCACAGCTAAAGATTCCTTGCAGCCAGCCAGGCATGGTGGCACACACCTGTAATCCCAGAACTCTGAGGGGCTGAAGCAGGAGGATCACAAGGTAGACTCCAGGCTGGACAACTGAGGAAGAGTCTGCCTCAAGATTTAATTAAAAAAAATAGAGGAGGGATGTGGCGGGGGCGGGGGGGGGAGAAAACTTGCACACATAAAGTGTTCAGTCGGTATTTGTTTACCAGTAGAGCCAACCTGTGGAAAAAACTGAGTTTGTTCTAGATTGCTGGGAAGCCGGGAGTCCGTGAAGGACCAAAAGCAAAGAGGACAGCACAGTATTGGCAGCAGTGAGCATCAGACGGGTTGCTGCACAATGCTTTTAGGATGCTGGGTGCAGTGGAAGAAAGACTGGATGCTTCTCTTCAAGAGGCCTCTCTCAGCTGGTAAAACACCCTCAACCCTTGCTGCTAATTTTTTTTTTTCATATTATATATTTGGTACAGGGTCTTACTACACAGCTCTGACTGGTAGTGATCCTCCCATTTTCAGCCTCCCCAGAGCTGAGATTACAGGTGTGCGCCACCACCTTCAGTCTCTGTTGCTGCCTTAGCATGTCTGGGGGGAGGGCCAGGCATGGCATGTGGCATCATGGATCGAACCTTGCTCCCTGTGTTTGCTAAAGCAGGTGTTTTGTCTGCTGAGCTATCTCACTGGCCCTTTGCTGCTAGTCTTGGAAAATGTTCTGTTCAGGATGATGGGCAGAGTTGCTGGCTGTCCACGGTGTCTGGCTCCCTAGAGTGGGAAGGAGCACTTGTTGCTGCCCCATCAATCACACAACAGTGGCCTGAGCCTCTGCTCCTTGGATTGGGTAACAATCATGCACGTGGCCTGTTACAACATGGTTTCCAGGGCCTCATGCACATTTAATACTAGCTGAGAAGACCCATTTCCAACAAGCTCTCAAATGAGACTAACTCTGCAGGCCCCAAACATCACTGAGTAGCACTGAATTAAATATGGACAAGACACATGACATATCTTCAGTGCAGTAGGAGGGCTTCAGGGAGAGTGTTATGGTTTATGTGTAGCTGTCCCTCCAAACCCTCATGCAATCATGGGGCAGGGACTTCTAGAGTTTGAGACTTGACTCATGATCCACTGAGATTATGTGTTTTAGTACTGATAGAATTATGGGTCTGAGAACTTCTGGGATTAGGGGTGTAGCCTAAAGCGGATAGGCAGAGGTGCCTAAGGTGGATAGGTTGAGGTGGAAAGCCTGAATATAATATAAAGAGAGACGGAGAGACAGAATCTCACTGTTGCTCTCTGCTGCCCTGGTTCGTTGGTTGCCTCTGTCACAATTTCGTTGCCATTCCTCCGCCATGAACTGCTGGTCTCTGCATTGTGCCTCTCTGCCTTGGATCCAGCTGAGTATGGACTGAAACCTCCAATAACTGTGAGCTCAATAAACCTTTCCTTCCTTCATTTTGGGTGCTGGGTATTTGTCCCAGCAACGAGTAAAAAGTAACTAAGACAGAGAAGAACCACTGGATAGGATAAAGGGTGTGGGTGTCCCACTTCATATCCCCCTTAAGGAGGGAACTGGCAAGATGGCTGAGATCTGGACCTATAGAGGGTGGTGGAGAGAGTTCCAGGAACACAGAGAAATGGGACCACTGACCAAGCTTTGGTCTGGCTTCCCAACAGTTGTCTACCCAAGAGAACAATGTAAAGAGGAAAAACAAGTCAGGTAAAGAGCCAACCCTTCCGAAAGGAACACAGGAGGTAAAGGAGAAGCAGAAGGATTCTGCAAAGCGTTGTCAAGATGTACTTATCAGAGAGAGCAACGAGGCACTTTCTTAAAACTGTGTGTTAGCTTTGATGCCAAGAACGAATCTTATGCAACAGCTATAAGAAGAGCAAAGTAACTTGTTCAGTTACAGACAGCCTACTCTATGTCCTTACACTTCTCTTGTTATAGTCATAACAAACACCTGCCTTGGGCAAAAGAGACACCAGAATGTCCCTTGCCCTAACATTATTTTCTTTTAAATTTTATTTTTTAAAGAGAACATAAATTAGAATTAAAACAAAAAATTATAAGTCCTACAGAATTTCACTTAACAAAGTAATATCAATTTCACAGTATTTGCTGTAATACATAATATTGTCTTCCAACCAGTCAGTTATCATATTGCCAGATATATGCATGTAAAACTGGAAGAAGAAAGAAAAATTGTAAAAGAAATTAAGAAGACAAAAAAATTAACAATTGCAAAAAGGAGACAAAATGAAAGCAATAAGTGTTTTTCTAAAGACCAGCAGAAATGCATAGTACAGCTGTCCAAACCAGTGTGCTTACATACATAGACAAATCTCTAACCCTCACTCCTTTGCCTGTCCTTCTCAACTCAGTAATTCCTTCTGAATAAGTTCACTTTCTTTTCCTAGTGTCCATTGTACTTTTCAGATTCCATTTTTCTTTTTCAGGTTCTCACACTAAGGAGATAATATGAAGTTTGCACATGCGGGTCTGATTTATTCCACTTAAGAATATGTTCTCTAGTTGCACCCATTTACTGACAATGGACTCTACTTTATCCTGTTTCATAGCTGAATAATACACCATTGTGTAGAAATACCACATCTTCTTTATCCATTCTTCAGTTCATGGACATCTGAACTGTTTCCAGGATTTAACTATGACAAATTCCACTGCTTTAAACATGAGTGCACATATATCTCTGTGGTATGAGCTTTTCAGTTTTTCTGGAAAAATACCCAGGAGGGGAATAGCTGGCTTTAATGGGATCTATAATCCTGGCTTTTTCTTTTTTCTGGTACCAGAGATTGAACTCAAGACCTTGCACTTGCCAAACAAGCACTTATTCTACTGAACTATCTCCTGGCCCTAATTCTGGCTTTTGAAGGAATTTCCACACTGGTTTCCATAGTGGTTACCAGTCTGCATGCCCGCCAACAGTGCAGAAGGCTTTCTTTTTTTCCATAGCCTCTCCAGCATGTGCTATTGGCTAACTTCTTTCTGGGCTGAGATGGAATTTCCGTGTTGTTTTAATTTGCATTTCTCAAATGACCAATGATGCTGAACATTTTTTCAGATGCTTAATTGCATTTATACCTCTTCCTCTGAGAAGTATATATTCATCTCAGATGCCCATTTCTGAATTGGGTCTTTGAGTTTGTGTTTTTTTTTTTTTAAGTTTTTATATGTTGTAGATAGAAGGCTTTTGTCGGAGGAATAGTTGGCTATAATTTTTTTTCCAGTTTGTGGGTTTTCTTTTTACTCTGTTGGAAGTTTGCTTTGAAGTGTACAAACTTTTTTTAAATGGTGAGATTCCAGTTGTTGATTCTTTGAAGAATTTCCCATGTAGTTTGGTTTTTGTTCATGAATTCTCTACCTACCCCATGTCATTAAGATTTCTACCTATGTTTTCCTTCAGAAAATTTAGTGTTTCTACTTTAATATTTAAATCTGTGATCCATTTTGACTGTAGCTTTCTGCATGGTGATAGGCATGGGTCTATCGGCATGTGAAAAGTCAGTTTTTCAGCACCACTTATTAAAGAGGCTATCATTCTTCCAGGAAACATGTTTGAACCCCGTATCAAAGTTAAGGAGGTTGAGTGTGTTTACAGTTGTGTCTGCATCTTCTTATCTGTCCCATTAATGCGCAGATCTGTTTCTATATCAGTATCATGCTGATTTTATTACAATAGCTTTATAGTATAATTTTAGGTCAGAAATTGTAATACCTCTTGCCTTTCCTTTGTTTCCCAGGACTTCTTTTGGTACTCTGGATCTCTTCTTGTTCCAAATTAATTTGAGGAAAGTTTTATGTTGCTCCGTGTAGTTGGCATTTCATATGTACTAGGAAACTGCCCATGTCCTCTGTGTTTTCCATGATGCAAGAGTAGATATTCTGGTGAAAACAGGCCCTGGCCCATTTGTAAACTCGCCTTGATCCTGGCAGGGCAGCAGTGTCCATGGGGTTGGCACTGTGTGCTGAGGCCTGGAGGAGGTGCCACGTGGCAGGTGAGATAGTGGAAGGCCACACCTGGCAGGTTTCTGGAGCAGCTCAAGAGCTTCATCAAGAAAATCTAACTGGAAAACCAAGGCTGAGAGTAAAGATTTTGAAAGAAGGTATTGATGATCTTCTGACTTTCTCTAGGATCTAGAGTGATTTTGCTTTTTCCTTTCTTTCTTTCTTTCTTTCTTTCTTTCTTTTTTTCTTTTTTTTCTTTTTTGAGATATGATCTTGCTATGCAGCTCAGTCTGGCCTTGAGCTCAATTTTATAGCCCAGGCTGATGAATTTGGGTTTTTTTTTTATTTCTTTTTTTGATTAGGTTGGCTAGGGATTTATCAATTTTATTTATTCTTTCAAAGAGCCAATTCTTTGATTCATTTATGCTTTGTATTGTTTTCTTAATCTCCAATGCACTGATTTCTGCCCTAATGTTTATAATTTCCTGCCCTCCTTGGGCTTTAGGTTTGACTTGTTCTATTTTTAGGAGCTTGAGGTACAGCACAGGATCATTTATTTGCGCTTGTTCTGTTTTCCTGATGTGTAATTTACTGCTATAAATTTCCCTTTTAAGACAGCTTTCATTGCATTCCATAGGTTTCAGTAAGTTGTATCTGCATTTTCATTTGACTGCAAATATTTTTAATTTTTTCTTTAATTTTATCTATGACGCACTAGTTGTTTAGGAAATTATTTAATATACATGTGTTTATGGTATTTTTATGACTTCTTTTGTCAATAATTTCCAGTTTTATTGTATTGTCATCAGATAGTATGCATGGGATAATTTCAATTGCTTTTCATGTACTTAAGAGTGTTCTGTGTGCTATATATGGTTTATTTTGGAGAATGTCCTGGGTGCAGATGCAAAGGAGGTGTATTCTGTTTTTCCTGAGTGCAACACTCGATAAAAGTCTACTAAGTCAATTTCTTCACAAATTTGGTTTAATTCTGTTATTTCTTTGGTGAATTTTGCTTAGTTGATTTATATCTTTGTGACAGTGGCATGTTAAAGTTCCCTGTTACTATTGTATTATTGCTTATTTCACTTTTCATGTTTGTTAAAATTTGTCTTATGTAGGAGGGTTTGCCTACATAAAGTGCATATGTATTTATAATTGTTATCTCTTCCTCTTGCAGTTTTCCTTTAACAAGCATGTAATGACCTTCTTTATCTCTTTGGATGATTTTTGGTTTGATGTTGGTATTATCAGCAACCAGTATAGGTACACCTGCATTTTTCTGATTTTGTGTGGCATGGAGGATTATTTTCTGTTCTTTGGCTTTTAGTCTGTGAGTCTCCTTTTGTATTAAATGCATTTCTTGTACACAGCATATTGTTGGATCTTATTTCTTAATCCACTCTGCTAGTCTATTTCTTTTGGCTGGTGAATTGAGGCCATTTACATTGATGGTGATAACTGATATGTCTTGACTTATCTTTGTCATGTTATTTTTCTGTTAGAGGTTCTGTTCTTTTTACCTCTTATTAATTACTTGCTCTATTTGGTGGTTCCTTCCTGTTGTTCTTGAAGCTGTGATCACTTCTGCCTTCTTCTAGAATATCTGTCAGTACTCTTTGTAGGCTTGGTTTGGTGTTCATTAATTTCTTTAATTGTTCTTTGTCATGGAAAGATCTTATTTCAGTACTGAATTTGATAGATACTTTTGCAGGGTACATCAATCTGGGTTGGAAGTTATTTTCTTTCAAGACCTGAAATACTTCACTCCAAGATCTTCTTGAATTGATCTTTTGTGCTGAGAGATCTGCTGTGATTCTGATGGGCTTTCTGTTGTAGGTGATCTCTTTATTTTCTCTAGCAGCTTTTAACATTCTATTCTTTCACTGAGTTTCTGAGATCTTGATTATTATGCATCTAAGTATAGATTTATTGTGATTATGGCTGTGTGGAGTCCTATATGCCTCATTTATCAGTATGTCAGGTTCTTGTCTCATGTTTGGAAAATTTTCTGCTGGTGCTTCTGCAAGTGGTCTTTTTATGCCATTTGTGCTATCTCCTACTGGCTTCATTAACACCTATTATTTTTGTATTTTTTGCATTGTCTTGTAGCTGCTGAATTGGTATTTCCTGGTTCTTTGTTAGTTAAGAGATCTTTTATTTCATGTTTGTCAGCTGCAACACTGTCTTCAAGGTCTGAAATTCTATCTTCAGTTTCATTCAAGTGGTTTTGCCAGTTTTCAATGGAGTCCTGAATTTCTTGGATGCCTGTTTAAATCTATTTCATATGTTCTAGCTCTTTCGTGTATTGTTCATTCAGTGTTTCCATCATTTTTTTATTTTGCTCTATTTTTCTATCTATGTCTTCTTTAGCTGTGCTGAGCAATTTTTTTCATGATTGTTCTCCTTTCTTTTTGGACCTGAAAAATTATTTATGATCTTATTTCTTCTATAGCGTAATGGACTTGCTTCTTTGCTTCAGTCGTTATCATACAGAGATTTCAGGTGTGTGATTTTTAAGTTCTTATATGTCTTTGTCTCCTGGATTTGTTCTGGGCCGGCTAGAGGACTGAGATTGTCTTTTTTCCTGCATTTTGGCTTTTATTTTTTTTAGAATAGAATATTTATTGGAAAGAAAGCTTGGGGACCCTACTGGGTTGCCTGGGAAATTGTCTTTTTTAGGGATCTTATAGGGCAAAACCATGTGATAAGGCGGACCTAAGGTGAAACTAGGTGAACTTGCTTAGGTGGTCATGAGGTGGGACAAAGTCATGGTCGACCAATGAGCATTGTTCAGGTAAAATTGATTAAATCAGCAGCAAATTATGAAGCAAGTTACATAGCAAGCGGGCATGAATACAGAATAAGGGTTCTTTCTGTTGGGGTTGAGTTTCTGACTCATTTAGGCTCTTTTAGGGTGATTGATACTCATTTAGAATATCAATCCCTGATACTTAACTTTAAGTGAGTGGGCAGTTGTTTTTTTTTTTTTTTTTTTACTCCTTTATTTTAAGGTCTGGCCCACAGGTGGGGTGCTTTTCTCTTGCAAAGCTGTATAGTCAAGTTGCTTTCCATATTCCCCTGGAGGGCCTGGCCCTATCAGACTGCCTATAATATTTTTATCTAATTTGGCTCCTACAACATTCCTCCCTCTGAAGAAGTAACCTGAACTTCCGTGAGGGAATTATGGGGGATGATCACTCTGGCTTCTTCAGGCTGAAAGGAGTTGCAGTTGCAATCGGCAGTAAGAGGTACTCTTCAGAGGATCTATCTAAGGGCCCTCAATAGGCGCCAGGCACTTTTGTCTTGGGTAGATGTATAGCTTTTCTGTCCAGTTATCTTGGTGGATGACCTCCAATTGATGCAGGGAGAAAAACTGATCTCCCAACCTGAAAAGACACTTGAATGAGTTCGTGTTCTCTAAAACCAAAGGATGAATTTTAGGAATGAGACGGAGGTTTAGAATAGAATATTTATTGGGAAAGAAAGCTTCTGTCCAAGAGGGGAACAGAAGGTGGATCCTAGTGGGTTGCCCCCATTTTGGCATTTTTGAAGCTCCCAGTAATCAGCTAGACAAAGTCCTACAGGTCACCCAGAGTCTGTGAAAGTTCTTAAATGGCTCCAAGAAAGCTCCACACCTGTGCACACTGGGCCCACACATCGCAGCAGCTCTCCTGCATCCTTCAAGCCACTCAGAGTTCACCTAAGTTCTTAAAAGTTTGGACCAACACCAGCAGAAGCTCCACACCTGCATGCTGGGGGCAAAGGAGGGTCAGAGCTCACCAGAGTCCCTCAGGCTGCCCAGAATCCAACAAAGTTCTTAAATGGTGCCAGGAAAGCTCTGTGCCTGTGTGTACTGAATCCCCTACACACACTGGTTTTAAAGAGGGGTCGTAGCTTAGCAGACCAGACAGCTGCTGTCTTGGTAATTTTTCTTTCCTTACTGGGACAAAATACTTGATACCCAAAATCAAAGAAGGAAAGATTTCTATGGTTCATACTTAGTGAAGGTTTTAGTCTATACTCAGCTCACTCCAACAACTCATGGTAGTAGAAAACAGCAGAGCAGATCGAGAAGGAGCAACTGAGGCATCAAGCTAACCTCTCTCCCTTCCTTATACTGTATGCAGCCTACCCACCCCAGGGCAGGTGTAGCATTCACACCCATAACCCCAGCATTGGATCATGAACTAATCACAAACTGTAGAACCCCCCGCCCATGGCTGCATGAGGCTTTAGGCGGACAACTAGACACAAATCGTAACAGCTGTTCATGTACAATCCAGGAAAAAGAGCCCAAGACAGATCTTTGGCAACATGGTGGTGAGTGCAGTCCTGCTACTTTCAAATCCACTGTTAAAATCCTCCACTGAAGCTTGTGAAAGAAACAGATGTTGTACAGTGCGGGGTGTTGTGCATTATAACTTCAATTGGGGAAATCATATGACTCAGTCCTATAAACTGATTAAAGTATTTTCTTTCCCCTATAATTTAGCCACAAGCATTAATTAATGCATCAAGGAATATGTCTTGGACTTATAAATCTTTCTAACTAGCCAAAGGAAAAAGAATGACTGCTGAACACTTCAAACTTTAGAAATACACTTCCTTTTTTTTTTTTTTTTTTTGAAATGCATTTTCCAATCACTATATTAGAGTTGAACATTTTTCTTTAGTAAAGTTAACTCCAAAAAGGAAAGCAAAAAACTAAGACATCAACTACACTGCTTTTAAGAATTATCCCATGGCAAAAATATTTATCTTGGTAAAACCACTATGGACAGTATTTGTGCTGAGTAATCCATATTTATAGATCATGGAGATCTCCTCAGCTTGAAAAAATATAGAAGAGCTTTATGTGAGTTGGTGTTAAAACTAAAAACGTATTTATTCATGGAAACAAATTATGGTATGTGGAGGAAGGATCCAGGATAGATGCACACGGGATGTCACAGAGCATTCCAGCAGGTTGGATACTGGGGCAATGAGTGCACACTGGAATCCTGGATCCTGGTCCTATGAACAGGAAGGAGGACTAGGAGGGGAAGAGATCTCCGAGTGCCCTGCACACACCCTGCCCTTTCTTGGCTACCTCAGTATTGTCAACTGGCTGCTTTATTTTTCCCAGTGAGCCCTTTTTATTGAGGATCCTGTGCGTCAAATATCATATTGGGCCTAGAGATATGACATAAAGGACTGAAAGAAAACTATTTTAGAGGAAAGGATAGACATTTTAATAAATAATTACAAATGGAAGTTATGAGATCATAGGAGCATCTGAGTCAGATTGGGGGTGTGAAGGAAAGTCCCAAATATGAACTATAGTTCATTAAACAGGAGGAAGGGGCTGAAGAGGCCAGGGAAACCACTCATACAGTCTCCAGCACAAGAAGCATTGGGCTGTGGTCAGGAAGAGGTGGCAGAGGTCCTTCTGCGGAGCTGTTGGCTGTGGTGTCTGTGAGGTGTAAGGAGTCCTGTAGGCAGCTGGGTAGGGAATGAGCACCTCAGGAGAGAGTGTTAGGCTGAAATTGAGGGCACTGGCACATGGACAATGGGTGTGGGCAGCGTCACCCAGGTAGAGGAGGCCCCAACAAGCCAAGAAAAATAGGAGAAAAGTGTCCCTGGGAATAAAGGGCTTTGGAGAACCAAGCAGAAGCCTCCATTGTACTTTGTCCCAGGATGACCAGTGCCTGGGGCAGGAGCAGCCTCCCACCAAGGGAAAGAGTGAAGGAGAAGTGGGGCCAGCAGATGGGAATGTGGGAAGCAGGAAGGGGCAGGCCACAGTGGGACTCTCCTAGGTAGCAGGTCTAAGGAGACCAGAACATGGAGCAGGGCACCCGTGTAGCAGACACGCTTGTGTTTGTTTGCTAGGAGGGCTGTGATGGTTCATGTCCGTTGTCTCCCCAAAGCCTCATACAATCATGGGGCGGGGACTTCTAGAATTTGAGACTTGCCTCATGATCCCTGGGATTATGGGTTTTAGTACTGATGGGACTATGGGTCTGAGTACTTCTGGGATTATGGGCGTAGCCTAAGGCGGATAGGCTGAGGCAGAGAGCCTGAATGTAATATAAAGAGAGACAGAGGCAGTCTCTCGCTGTTGCTCTCTGCTCCCTTGGTTATTCCATTGCCTCTGTCACTATTGTTGCTCTTCTGCTGTCATGAACTGCTGCTCTCTGCCATGTGCCACTCAGCCTTGGAGCCAGCCGAATATGGACTGAGACCTCCAGTAACTGTGAGCAAAATAAACCTTTCCTTCCTTCACTTTGGGTGTCAGGCATTTGTCCCAGCAATGAGAGAAGAATAACTAAGACAAGGGCAGAATCAGGAAAAGAAGCAGTAGAGAGAGAGTGGAGATGGGAAAGGGCTCTGGGGAAGGAGGGGAGCGATGAGAGGGAGAGGAGAGCCGGGGAGGTAGAAAGGATAAAGGTATGAATCCCCACGGTGAGTGCATTTCTTTTATATATATATATATATATATATATATATATATATATATATATATATATAATTTTTACTTTTTTATTTTTTATTTTTTCTTGTTTCAGAACTTTTGCTTGTTTGCTTATTTTTTTATGGCCGGCTCAGCCTGCCCTGAGGGCAGGGCTGACGCAGCATGTGGTGCCGGGGATCGAACCGCGGTTCCTGCAGACGCCTAAGCTTTCCTAAGCAGGCGCTTAAACCACTGAGCCATCCTGCCGGGCCCGGTGAGTGCATTTCTTATGGATCACAGACACATCCAGCAAGAGGACGGGGCCCAGAGGGAAGGGTCCTGCAGGATGGTTGGGTGCTGTCAGAGAGGGGGAGTTGGTGCAGCTGGCATCAGGACAGGAGTGCGTGTCTATGGGGAACAAGGCTCAGTGCCGGAGAGGGAGAACAGGGGGGCGATGCAGCCTGGAGGGAGGGGGGCTCGCTCTCAAGCTGCACCTTACGCCCCTACCCAACACTCAGCTCCTTTCCTAGTCTTCAGTGTGTCCACTTCCCGTGAGGCTGGCAAGGTATTCAAAGGAAACAATGGCGCTAGGCTGGTCTGTGTTGCAGTGGGCCGATGCCTTCCTTTACAATTTCATTTCAGGCACCTGCATTTCTGTGCAAAAGATCTTGTTTACCTAATAAAACTCTAACTAAGGGGCTGGGGAGATAACTCCATGGCACAAGTTCCTGCCTGGCAAGTGCAAGGTTGTGAGTTTGAACCCTGGTCCTGGAAAAAAAAAAAAAAACCAACAACAAAAGACCTCTAACTGAAGAGTTTTCAAATGGAATGGCAGAGTCTATCATTGTAGGCAGCAGACCAAGATAACTATCTCCTGGGCTACCTTTGGCCTGCAAAGTAATCCAAATGGCCGAAGACCCGAAGGCAGGATTCTCTGTAGACCTCTGGGTGCCACCAGCTGCCTGGTGTGGGTGCATGGGAAAGGTCCTCTGGGCACATGCTTGCCTGCTCTCCCAGCTCCAGATGTCTCAGCCCTGGCAGGGCTCAGGATCTGGAGTTCATGACTCCCAAAGCCACCAGTGTACTGAGGACCAGGTCAGCCTGGCCTCTCTACACCACACGGAAATATCCACTGTGTCACGGTCACATCGTGTAGTTCACATGAAGTGTAAAGAAGTGTATCCCCTACAATTGGAATCGACATGGCACCCGCTGATGGCCTTGGTAAGTAATCATTTGCAATAGATCAGCACTGAATAACACATTGTCACTATTACTGCAGCCCCAGACAGGGGAACTGTTAAAAGCATGCATGGGCTGGGAGCCTTTCTGTCTGTCAGCTGTGTGACTGTGCTCCTGCGCCCTTGGGCCCAGGGCACATGCACACTTGTGGAAACCCTGCCTTTAATCCTGTACCCCTCAGCTGGCCTATGCTCAGACTTCCAGGTAAAGATCATTGTGTTGGGAATCAGAAACTGATTTTTAAAATATATTACTGATACTGGTTATAGAAATGCATACTCATGCAGAGTTTGGAAAACAAAAAGATCCCAAGACAAAATCATCTTAATTCCCAGAGCTAACTGCTGAAATCTTTTTTAGCTCATTTTGTTTCAGCTTTTTTTTTTTTGCGGGGGTGGGGGGGGAGGTGGAGGTGGGACTGGGGTTCGAACTGACGACCTTGCACTTGCCAGGCAGGTGTTTCAGTTCTCTTGGTCCCACTCTTTATCTCTGTCTCTGTCTGTCTCTCCCTCCCTCTCTCTCCCTCCCTCCCTCACCCTCCCTCACTCTGTCCCCCTCCCTGTCTCTCTCTCTCTTCCTTCCCCTCCCTCTCCTTCCCTCTCCCTGTCTCCCTGGGGATTCTGCCTTTGTACAATTTTGTATCCTGCTTTTTTTCACTGAACAGATCAGGAAATGTAAAAGCAGTGACAGCCCCGCTTTATTTCCACATTTTCCCCTCCTTTATTTCTCTCTGTATCTTTCCTTACCCCTTTGCCAGTATTCCTTTATTTTGGAGCGTTTCCATTTTTTATCCAAGTCCAATTCAAAACATAAAACAATTTATGCTTTTTGAATTTTATTTCCTCCCTACACTTGTTAAAATGGACCAGTAAAAGAAAAGCTTCCCAGAGCATGATAGATCCACCTCCAACTATATAACTGTTTCAATTTAGAGTCTTAGAATAATGATCTGCCACCATATGTGGGTTATAACTTGAGGTTTTCATAAAAATGTGGCTGAGATGAACTGCACCCCGGTGCCAAGGAACTGGCTTGCCTGGTGCTGACTTTCTGAGCCGGGAAGCTGTCTGATGGAGGCTGGCGAATAAAGGCTCTGCTCGGGATTGTCGGGATGTCGGGATGTCGCTTCAGGTGTGGCTCCCCCCCAGCAGAGGAAGTGTGCTTTCCTACAGGGCAGACACTGTGACCTCCTGGAGCCTACACTTGTCTGGGGACTGATGTCAGCCACAAAGCTATTGGAGAAAATGGGTCTGCCTTAGGAAGCGGTTTCTTAGCAGGGCGAGGAGGAATGTGTCTCAACAGCTTGGCTTTTGAGACCTCCTGAGGCCAGGAGCTTGAAAAGAGGAAACACAGAGCAAACCTCAGGATGCTCTGCGCGCTCTCCCGCCCTCTGTCTCCCACTTCACAACACAAACAAAAACAGAAATGCTTTCAACTCAGCTTTCCGAAGCCCAGGCCCTCCCCCAGGTCTGTCTGTTCCTGCTTCTGCTTGGATTATTTTCATCTGGGTTGTGTTTTTCTGACCAAAGGCCAGGCCTTTGTCTTGGTGTATTTTAAAGTGCCAAGTCTACTTACCAGTCTTCAGAAATCACAGACAAAACCAGGAATGCACAAGAACCATCCCAGCACAAGACTGGGCTATTTTTATGAGGCAGGATTGAAGCATTCTAATCCCAAGAAACTACATAAACTCCGCATTAGCTGTGCGTAAGCCAGCACCCTACGTTGGCACAGTGACTCCGCCGTGCGCCTGGTGTGCTGGACGCTGGGCTAATGAGCACTGCTGCATGGTCAGGACAAGGGCAGCGCATCCCTTCCAGGGAGCCAGGGGCCAGCCTCGCGACAGCCTCATGACAGTCACAGTGGGGGTTAGACTTCTTGCCTCCCTCTGTCCTTTGGTGCCAACCTCCTAGAGACCCAGAAGTTCCCCGGGCACAGTGGTTTTGATCCTGTGAAGTGGATCTGGCTGCTGTCAATGTGCAGAGCCACGGGGAAAAAGAGCCGGGCACTGACTGAAGAGACAGCGAAATGTGGGTGTTGGATTGTGCCCAGAGGCACAGTGGGGACAGGTAAGGACAGCTAGGGCAGGAAAGCCCTTCCTCCCACCCTCCTTCCCTCCTTCCTTCTTTCATTTCTTGATATGTTTTATTTTATTTTATTTTTGAAGGACCAGGGTTTGAACTCATGACCTTGCACTTGCCAGGCAGGCGCTTGTGCACGGAGCTATCTCCCCAGCCCCTCCTTCTTTCATTTCTTTTTCCCCTTCCTTCCTTCCTTCCTTCCTGCTTTCCTTTCTTCATCCTTTTCTCCCTCCCTTCCCTCTTCTTTCCTTCATATCTCCATCTTTTTCCTTCCCACCCTACTATTAACTCCTCCTCCACCTTCTTCCTTTCCTTCTCTACTTTTCTTTCTTCCTTTCAATTGAACTTTGTAGTTGATTGTCTCCACCTCATTTGACTGCACGCCTGACTCTAAAGAGAGGGAAATAACTTGAAAACAGTGTTTGAAATTCTAACATGGAGAAGGCACTTCCTGCCATGTAATTCGATGGCAGAATAGGCTTGAAGGGATCTGTACCCAGTGTCCCTTCGCCTGGAAGACAGCAATGGCGCCAGAGCCCCAGGAAGCCCGCAGAGCAGCCCAAGGAGCCTGCTGGCTGAGAGCTCTGCAGGGAGGCAGGCACTCCCCACGGGAGGTACTCCTTCCTCTCATTACTCCACTCACCCTGAGGAAGGCTGGAGCATCCTGAAGCGGGTTGGCAGCGAATGTCACCAGACCCTTAGACCAGGCCCAGTCACAGCAGCACGCAGCCAAGAAACTTAGTTGAAAGCAGAAGTGTACTGGATTTAATGACCCAGACAGCTGCTGAGGTCCTCGCAACAGAATTCCAACCCCAAACCAGTTCGCCTGGGACTCTGGGCTTTCTCTTAAAACAACCCTAAAAACCCAGAGGCTGAGCCCAGACATAATATAACCTCTTACATCCTAGAGATCAATTTAATCAAATACAACCTCACACATATACCAAAAAAAAACCCTTACATCCTCAACCCAGATTCTCTTCCAAATGTTCATTGTTGTGGAAAAGTAGTTTAAAAAAAAAAAAAAATATATATATATATATATATATATATATATGCTTTAAAACAATTGTTGCTATTGTAAGAAAAATTTTTAATGAGAACATTATTCGGTGTAGTCACATTGTTTCTAAAAATAGACAAATGAAATGATTTGCAGATGCTGATTTATAAGAAAAATAGTAAAGTGTGTTAACTAAAACGTATTTGAGGGAAGGATAGAGGCCCTCATTAGAAACTATTCCATAGTATGTACTTCCTACTCCCAGACCGGCCAGGAAGCCCCAAACTCTAGCTGGACTCCCAGCATGAGGGTGTGAAGGCCCACACAGACCTGCTTACGGCAGCCCTGGGGACCAGAGCTAGAAATATGTCCCGCGCGAACGGAGCGTGAGCAGTTCCGAGGTACAGCCCTGAAATCTGCACATTCACCTGCATTCCAGGTCCTTCTCTGCAGGTAGCGTGTGGGTGCCACAAGGAAGAAACACCACAGAAGTCATTTCCCCCACCTCAGATCCTGCCTGCAGCTGCCAGTTGGGCTTTATCAGGCTCATCCTATGGTTTCATTAATGACCAAGAGCATCCCATTCCCAAAATTGTGAGAGCCCCCAAAGAAATCACTATACATGATGGAGCCCGTGTGTTGAACTGAGAGTGTGAGCTACTTCCTTACAGTTCAACATGTATACAAAGGTTAGACTCCCATAAATGAAAGATGAGGTTCTAGAAATGCGGCCTTATCTCTGATATATTGTTTTACTGTCAGAATATGCCTCTTCCTCCTTTTCCTCCTCCTCCTCCTCCTCCTCCTATCTCAACCAAATGCTAGGGGTCTGGTCCAGGGAGGTTAAACTTTTGGCCTCTTTGAAGTTGAATGTGATCACGTGACTTGTTTGGGCCAGTAGAAATAAGAACAGTAATTCACATTGGTTTTGCCCTCTGCCTGAGAATAGAGTGCTCCAGACGGGAACTAGTCCTGAAGACTGAGCCAGAGAGGGAAAGATGAATAGTGATACGGGAAGGGTCGAGCTGCAGCAGAGTCCGCAGCAGTCAAGGATGAAGAATAAATAAATTTGAGCTGCCATGTGTCCCTAAGACTGCAAAGTTGGCTGGTACTGCAAAGTGGCTTAGCAACCAGCCGTTGTTACAGCTTCTCATTAGCAGTGGTGAAATGCTAAGCAAAGCGTGGCTGGAGGAGATGCCTGGGTCCTAGCTCTGTCTGGAATTCTCTTTTGTCATCTGAATTTTTTGTGTTCACCACCACTGTGTGCTGCCTTTAATGGCATATTTGATATTAGCTGCAGCAAATTATGATTCGTTTGTAACTACTCAAAGTTCAGAGTTGAGATACCAGAGCATCATCAGCTGTATCTCTTAGTGCCACTTTTTAAATCACAAAACATAGGGCATTTCCTGCACTGACCACATCCAGAGACCTCCCACCCATGACTGATTACCAGGGGTTATGGTTTGTGTCTAATTGTCCTTTCAAAGTCTTGCACAGTCATGGGGCGGACTTGTAGAGTTTGTGATTAACTTGTGATTTACTGGAATGATGGGTACGAATGCTGCTGAGATTATGAGTGTGAGTGCTACGCCCAGCCTGGGGCGGATAGCCTGAATTCAACTTCAGGCAGACAGACTTGCTCTCTTGCTCTTTGCTGTCACCATGAACGGTTGCTCTCTGCCACACGCTACTCTGCCTTGGAGCCAGCTGAGTATGGACTGAAACTTCCACTGACTGTGAGCTGAATAAATCTTTCCTTCCTTCATTTTGGGTGTCAGGTATTGGTCCCAGCAATGAGAGAAGAGTAACTGAGGCATAGGGTCATGGTCTGCGCGCATGATTTTGCAGCTCGTCTTTATTTTCTGTTCTAACCAGGCTATAACCTGTCCTTGTGCCTCTGTGGGTGTGGAGCGAGGGTGGTGTGGACTGGCATTTATTTGCCTCTACTTAGAGGTAGTAGAACAGAACAGTTTCCCCCGAGACCATTCTTGTAGGGTACTAACGCAGGTTTCATGATATGTCCTGTATAACATTATCAACAATCTTTCTAGAAAACAAGGCTCCATTGTTGAACTCTTCCATGCTTCCCTCAGCCCCAGTGTGCCCAGCCAGTGGCTATGGGTCACTGTCAGAACACCCTTCTGAGTTCAGTCAGGTGGGCGGCAGAGTACGTGGTGGCTGGCTCACTGCGCACTTGCCTTGGAGCACAGATTGTCTTTGCTCCATCACTGCTGGTAGGGAGTGGCTCAGTTCCGTCAGTCACACTTAGACTTCCTGTGTGACTGAGGACTACTGTCCCAGAGCTAGTTTAAGTGCAAAGAAATATGTTACGAGATAAAGAGCTCTGCAACTTGACCTACTGAAGTATTGGCAGCAGGAACAAGAAGAACAAGTGGGCGGCAGCCCAGGTTCCCCTCCCCAGAATTCTGTTTCCCTGCCGCTCTAGTTTGGATCTGAAGTGTGTCCTGAAGGCCGTCATGGTAAAGGTCTGATCCCAGTGGATCACTATGGGCAGCAGTATGACTTTAAGAGGCAGGGCTAAGGGGAAGGTTGCTAGGTGATTGGGGAGCGTCCTTAAAGAAGATCATGGGATGCTAGCCCCTTCCTCTTTTTCTTTTACCCTCTGGTACTGAGATGAATAGTTTTGCTCTGCCACGAATTTCTGCTATGGTGTGCTGCCTTGCCATAGGCCCAGTATAATGGGACCAGCCAGTCACAGACTACAGTCTGAAACTGCAAGACAGAATCAAGCTTTTCTCTCTCTCTACCTGGTCATTGTCTCAGGTATTTATCATGGTGGTGGAAGGTGAGCTAACACACCTGAACCACAGTCTCCGTGAGGGGAGGCAGCTGCTCAGAGCCTGGGGGCCCACATGCTACAATTCCAGCTTCAAGCACAGGAAGAATCTCTCTATGACTCCTAGTTCCCATATAATCAATTCACCAGATATTTTTCAGGCACTCAGGATGTTCCAAACACTGTGATAAAAGAAAAAGGAAAAAAAAAAAAGGCAATGAAGAAGAGCTCTGTGTGGTGAGAAGAGGGGCAGAATTATGTTCTGTAAGTGACCAGGAAACCAACTCTACAGAGCCCATCAAGAGTCCTCATAAGGGTCACTGCCAAGTAGACAGCTGAAAAGGTGACACATTAAAAAAAAAAAATGTCAGATGGGAATCTTCCACCTCTTAATGTCACTCTCACAACAGGATGTCTCACGTGGCATTTGCATGTATGTTTTGCCAATGCAGAGGGTCCTAGCCAGTACTGGTCTTCAGTCTGTTAGGGACCTGGGCATATAGTGGGAGATGAGCAGTGGGCACATGAGTGTGTCTGTCTTGGTTACTGTTCTCGTTGCCGGGCAACATGTCTGACACCCAAAACTAAAGGAAGAAAGATCTACTTTGGCCTACAGCTTGCAGAGGTTTTAGCCCATAGCTAGCTGGATCCTAGGTAAGGATGGCATAGCAGAGCGGCACTGCAGGGCCAAACTAGTCCACGGCAAGCACACAAGAGGCAGTGAAGCCAGCAAGCAGGTAGCAGCAACAGGAGGAAGCTGCTTCTTTCTGTCCGTTTACATTCATCCAGGTTTCCTCTTTGGGGTGATAGCTCGCACAGCCAGGGTGGCTCTTCCTCTTACCCGCGCCCAGGACTACGTGAGACCAATCAGGAGACTAGTTTAGGAATCACATTGCTTAATCTCAGCATTACACACCCTAAATCCAGGCTCTTCCCAAAACCTATGAACCCACAAGGCTTTGGGGGGGGGGGCATGTAGAGATAAGCCACAATGAAAGCTTCGTTGTATTCACAGAAGCTCCCTGTCACCCATGATACTGACAGAGCTACATCCTTGTTGGGTCAGCAGTGGCACTTGATTCTCAGAGAAGCATGAACACTACAGTGAGCTGCACATGATATGTGGTCCTCAGGAGGATCCAATGTCTGATGATCAGAGACAGAGCTGAGGCAGCGACACTAGCACCGGTGAATATAATGCTTTTGTACCACACACACTAAAAAAAATAAGAAACTGAACTCCTTCCACCCTAGTGCATAGAAAAGTTATCTTCTACAAAACCAGTCCCTAGTGCCACAGAGATTGATGCCCGCTGCACCAGTGTGTGATGATCTTAATGTTATTCCTCCCTGTTGGTTCTTTTTACTCTGAGCCAGATCAGTAGCGTATGTTATTCACTTCATGGGTAACCAAGGTAAAACAAAAACAACGGTAATACAAGAAAAATTAGGTAAACTCGTGATCCTGGAGCCCATGAGATAGCTCAGCAGACTAAAGCACCTGCTTAGGCAAGCTTAGGCAAGCACAGGGACCTCGGTTCAATCCCTGGCACCACATGCCATGCCAGCCCAGTCCCCAGCGTGGGCTGAGCCAGCCAGAGTCCGAGCACTGTGGTGTATACCTGCAATCCCAGTGCTGGGAAGGCTGACAGCAGGAGGTTCATGAGTTCAAGTTGTGTAGTGAGATCCTGCAACAAGCAAATACATTTAAAAATAATAACAATAAAAAATTCAGGGCTGGGGAGATAGCTCCGTGGCACAAATGCCTGCCTGGCAAGGGCAAGGTCATGAGTTCGAACCCCAGTCCCACCAAAACAAAAAAAATTCATGATCCTCAAAATATAACCAAATGACCATAAGAGCTTATTTGTAGAATAAACTCCATTCTTTTCATAGAATTTCTGAAGGCTGTCTCACCCTAAACTATGTTGTTCTCACAACCCATTATGTTCAGATCTAAAGGGAAACAGAAATGGAAATAGTGTCTTAGTCTAGTTGTTATTGCTACTACAGAATACCTGAAATAGGGTAACTTGTAAAGGAAAAGTCTGCCCAGATTTTTCAGGGATCTCATACCTCTTCTGCTCATGGTGGAAAAACTCATCCTAACAAGGAAGGAGGAGTCCATTCATAAGCCTTCCAGCCCCATGATGACGATTCCTCCCATCAGGCCTGATCCCCCTACCTGCTTCTCTGAAAGGTTAAACTCCCAAAGCATGAACTTTCACAGGGTCCACTTAAAACCATGATACTCATCAATTATTCCACGGGCCACGGTTCCAGGTAAAGGTGTACAAAGGTAAGGTCTGGGTGACTACCTGGTTAACTGACTCTGGTACAACAAAGATGATCAGACACCAAGCAGGGCTGACTCTGCACTGAGCTTCTCCCATCCTGCTGGGAAAACAGCAGAGCCAAAGAAGCAAACTAGAACCAGGAGTAAGAATAGCAATTAGGTCTTTACCTCACCCTGTCACAGAAGGTCTAATTTTGCTGAATGAAACATAATGAGCCTTCACCACATAAAGAGTAGTTCTATTTAAAGAAAAAAAGGGAGATGCCTGAAAGTGGTAAATATTAGTCCAATAAAGATTAAGGATTGCTGGAGGTGTGGCCCCAAAGACAAACCCAGCAAGCCCCAGAACACATGAGAGCCTCAAAAGGGTAGCAGCATCACAGAGCACAAAATGAATAATTTCTAGGAAAAGAAGAGGGAAATTTGGACAGAGAAGATGAGCCGAACAAAAACCTGGAGTCCAGAATGAACACAGGGGCTTCTGGGTATTTCAGATTTCTATTGTCAGGCAGGGAGAGTGAGCCAGGAGGCCAGCAGAGAGGCCAGTGCTAGGCAAGGAGCTGAGTTTTATCCCATAGCTCTGGAAAGCCATTGGTAGTATCCTGCTTTGGCTTTTGGATGTTGTGGGGAGGCAACTCTCTCTCTCTCTCTCTCTCTCTCTCTCTCTCTGTTTCTTACTTTTCCATGTGTCTCCTAAGTTACTGACTCGTTTGTTCTGGCTTATTTCTTCAAAGATATTCATTTAACAAATATCCTTGAAAGATAGAAGACAACTCCCTGGAGCATAGGGTTGGCAGCTTTCCTTACAGCCCACATGAAAGATTCAAGTTCCCCAGGCCTGCGGTTTCTTGATTGAGGCAGAAACTCACTACATACCTGTGTGGCATCCATTTGGGTCACCCCACGCTGCTTCCGTGGGACTCAAGGAATAAGAAGAGCTAAGGAGAAAGAAATTTTCATACAGCATGGTAGACTGAAAGTTGTAAACTCTAACTCAGGAAACCGACAGCATCCAGGCTGACTTTTCCTTTTTTTTTTTTCTTGTTTCAGAACTTTTGTTTGTTTACTTATTTATTTTCATGGCCAGCTCAGCCTGTCCTTAGGGCAGAGCTGGCACAGCATGTGGTGCTGGGGATTGAACCTCGGTCCCTGCAGCCACCCAAGCTTTCCTAAGCAGGTGTTTTAGACCACTGAGCCATCCCGCTGGGCTCCAGGCTGACTTTTCAATTTGCAAGTGGAGTGAGATCTCAGACATTTCACCATTCTTGGATCTAAGATAGCTGTATGTTGACCCAATAGTTGGGAGTCTGTTGCAGTGATCCAAGAGACAGGTGCTAAGGTTCATGGTAAAGGGCTGTGAAAATAAGCATAAACACCAGATTTCAGAAATGTTTAGGAAGCTAAGTTGACAGAACTTTTGTAATGGTTCATCTGGGAGAGATTGTAACAGAAAGTAATCATACATGATCCCAAAGTCTAGCTTGAAGTTAAGGTCATTGGTGGGGCTTCTACAATATTATCAGAGAAAGAATCTTGCCTGGAAAGAGAACACAAAGAGCAGTTTCAGGGGCAACTGAAACTAGAGGTGGTCCTGGGGTATTCAAAAAAGGCTGACCAGAGAAAACTCTTAAGGTCTGTGCTCACAGAGCGGGGACAATACCGCAATCAACACAGAGGTGGGAGGTTAGCAGTATAGACAGTGGGGAAGCAGCCTCCAGGATGGCTCCTGATGAACCTGGCTCCTGGCACTCAGGCCCCCAAGTAGCCCTCCTACTGTACTGAGGCTGGCCTGCGTTACAACAAAACCCAGTGAAGTAATGGTACATGACTATCAAGGTTAGAGAAAAAGGGCCTTGGGATTTCCGCCTTGGGATCTCTCTTGCATCGCTGGCTCTGGGGGAGACACATGCTAAAGCTACTCCAGATCAGTGATGACAAATCTTTTAGAACTCTTAATAACCAACTGCCGGTTGTGGTGCACATGCCATAGGTTCATCAGCACTGCTCCAGCTCTTGGGGGGAGGGGTTCTAGGAGCATGAGCTGCAGCGGAAGCGGATCATAGCGCCCGGCCGCTCTGCACACGGTTGGGCCACTGGTGGATACCTTGATTGCAACTTCATGAGGGATTTGAAGCTAGAGCCACCAGGTGTAGACGCTCCCAGATCCAACTCATGGGAAAAACCTACGCGAGGTGATAAATGCTATCCTAAGGTGCTAAGCCGTGAGGTGATCACTCAGGTGGTGACTGAAATGTGACTTTCTTCCACCTTCTTCACTGCCGAGTCTTCACCCACTCTGTTTATTCTCATCCCTACCTAAATATCTTACTGCTACTCTACACTCCACTTCCCTCTGTTTTAGAGAACTCGCCTGCTTGTGTTTGCAGCAAAATGATGGTCCCTCAGCCTTACACGCTAGCTTCCTCTGGGTACTACAATAGAGCACCACAGACCAGGTAGTTTTAAACAAAAGAAGTGTATCCGCCCACTGTGTAAGAGGTTAGAAGTCTGCAATCGCAATGTCAGCAGGGCCATGCTTTCCCCAAAGGATCTAGAGAATGAACTGTTCCTCACGTGTCTCTTCCCTCCTGTGTCTGCCAGCAATCCCAGTGTTCCTAGGCTTCTAGCTACGCGATTCCAACATCTGCCCCCACTGGCACATGTAATTCTTCCCTCCTTGCCCATTTCTTCTCTTTGAAGGATAGCAGCGCATTGGACTAGGAGTCCATCCTACTCTACTATGACCTCATATTAATTTTTTTTAATTTTTTTTATTTATTATTTTTATTTTTGTTTCAGAACCTTTGTTTGTTTATTCACTCATTTTTTTATGGCCGGCTCAGCCCGCCCTGAGGGCAGAGCTGGCACAGCATGTGGTGCAGGGATTGAACCGCGGTCCCTGAAGCCACCCAAGCTTCCCCAAGCAGGCGCTTTATACCACTGAGCCATCCCACAGGGCCCTTTTTTTTTTTTTTTTTTGAGGGGTGTACATTTTATTGGAAACCTTAAATACTCTTCAGCAACAGTATCTGTTCAATTGAGGCTCTTGTATGGCCTATACAGAAACTGGTTTCAGGGTTATCAGCAAAGTGAAAGGTAGCACAGATGAGAGCTTATTCTAGCAGGTGGCTCATGATGCATGCTCTTCGGCCAGTTTATCAGCTTTTGCCACAGCTTCTTCAATGGGTCCCACCATGTAAAACGCCTGTTCTGGGAGGTGGTCATAGTCACCTGCCAAAATCTGCTGGAATCCTTTGATGGTCTCCTTCAGGGGTACTAGCTTCCCCATATGCCCTGTGAAGACCTCAGCAACCTGGAATGGCTGAGACAAGAAACGCTGTATTTTCCGTGCTCTGGACACGGTCAACTTGTCTTCCTCAGAAAGTTCATCCATACCCAAGATGGCAATGATGTCCTGGAGGGATTTGTAATCCTGAAGGATCTTTTGCACCCCATGGGCAACATCATAATGCTCGCTGCCAACAATGTTAGGATCCATGATGCGAGAGGTGGAGTCCAGAGGATCCACAGCTGGATAGATACCCAGCTCAGCAATAGCACGGGACAGCACAGTAGTAGCATCCAAATGGGCAAAAGCAGTAGCAGGGGCAGGGTCAGTCAAGTCATCAGCAGGGACGTAGATAGCTTGTACAGAGGTGATAGACCCTTTCTTGGTGGTGGTGATTCTTTCTTGCATGGTACCCATGTCAGTTGCCAGGGTTGGCTGATAGTCTACAGCAGAAGGAATTCTGCCTAGTAAGGCAGACACCTCTGAGCCAGCCTGGGTGAAGCGAAAGGTGTTATCAATAAACAGCAGTACATCTTGACCTTCTTGGTCTCTAAAGTATTCAGCTATAGTCAGTCCAGTCAGGGCTACTCGGGCACGAGCACCAGATGGTTCATTCATTTGACCATATACCAATGCTACCTTCGAGGTAGCATCTTTTAAATTGATTACACCAGATTCAATCATTTCATGGTATAAGTCATTGCCTTCTCGGGTCCTCTCACCAACACCAGCAAACACAGAGTAACCACCATGGGCTTTGGCGACATTGTTGATAAACTCCATGATCAATACTGTCTTGCCAACTCCAGCCCCACCAAACAACCCAATTTTGCCACCTTTGGCATAGGGAGCTAGCAGATCCACAACCTTGATCCCAGTCACCAAAATTTCCTGCTCAACACTCATCTCCATGAACTCAGGAGCCTCAGCATGAATAGGAGCAAATTGTTTGGTTTTGATAGGCCCTCTCTCATCAATAGGTTCTCCAATGACATTCATAATTCTGCCTAAGGTCTCAGGACCAACAGGAATTTTGATTGGTGCACCATAATCCAGGACTTTCTGGCCTCTGACTAGGCCTTCTGTACCATCCATAGCAATCGTTCTTACTGTACTCTCACCCAAATGCTGAGCCACTTCCAATACCAGCCAGGTCTCCCTGCCTTGCACTTCCAAGGCATTAAGAATGGGTGGCAATCCTTCATCAAACTGGACGTCCACCACTGCACCGATGACTGCCATGATGCGCCCGGTGGCAGCGCCTGACTTGGGCGACGGAGATGTTTGCACCGCATAGTCTCTGGCAGGCTGGACCGTGGCCGGGGAGGCCCGCAGTAAAAGCTGAGCTTGGGGTAGCGACACCGAAGGGCTGAGTCCCCGCAAGGCCCCGGAGGCCGACGCGGCGGCCACACGAGCCACAAGACTCAACATGGCGGAGTCCGGGTGGAGACTCCTCATATTAATTTAAAGACATCTGCAGTGACCTTAGGCCACATTCTGAGGGCTTCTGGATAGCAAAAATCAACCCATGGTGCAACCACATCTACGGACTAAGGAACAAGAAGAAAATCATATGATTATATCAATAGAAGCATAAAAAGCACTTGAAAAAGTCCAGTGCCCATTCATTACCAAAAATTAAAAAACTCAGCAAACCAGGAATAGAGGAAAACTCTCCCCAGCTTGATAAAATCCACTTACAAAATGTCTATGAGCTAACATTGTTTATAGAGGTTAGAAAACAAAACCTTTTCCCCTAAGGTTGGGATAAAGACAAAGATGTACTAGAAGTCTTCACTAACACAGTTAGACAAAGAAAAAAGAAGGAAGGAAGGAAGGAAGGAAGGAAGGAAGGAAGGAAGAAAGGAAAGAAGGAAGAAAAGGAGAAAGGAAGAAAGAATACTGATTATGAAGGAAAAAATGAAACTTCTTTCTATATAAATGACATGATTATTAGACATTCCCCAAAAGTAATTTTAGAGCTTCCAGAACTCATGGGCATGCACACCAGCGCTGCAGGATTAAGGATTACAAGCCTTGTCTTTCATTATTCCTGGTTCCACCTAGGGGGACTTGGCCACTTGTTCATGGACCTCCCACACATTTGTACCAACCTCTGGCACTGTCTGCCACCCGGGCTTCCTCTCCTGCCACTGTGAAGTCATGAGCTGTCTATCATCCATTGGTGTCTGGGTCCTTCAGAGCAGTTACAAGCCTGGCTCAGAGCTGACTCTATGCAGGCATTCAGCACATGCTTTTCTTGCTAAAGACAATGAGAAATGCATGTCACATTCTCACTTGGGTCACTTTTCTGTTAGGAAACATTATTTTATTCCGATGTTCAGAAATATTGAAAATCTGTGTTAGGAAAATACTTTGTCACTTAGGGTATGTGATTATCCTAGGGACAATGAGAAAACCAGCAAAATTCACTCCTTGAATTTATACGTAATAAACAGATGACACAATATCATGTGTAGTTTCTACCATTCAGTCCTTATGACAAGATGGTTTCGCCTATAATTTTAGGTTGCACGATATATTGTTGACAACCTCCATACCAGGTAAATTGCTGAATGCCCTGAAGAAGACCAATCTGCTGAGAGAAATGTCAAAAACAATGGCCATGTGACAGCACAGAAGGACCTCTCTCCGGGACCCAGAGAGACACAGCACTGAACGCCTTGTGACAGGAAGGGAAATGTGAGATGTTTGTGCATTGGTCCTGTCCTGTCGGGGGCTCTGGGGAGGCAGGGCTGTCTGTTAGCCTTGCAGGGGGCTTTTCCTTTGAAATTCCAAGCCATGTTAGTGGAAAGGCAACAGAATCCTGCAAGGAAGATCATTCTTGCGAGAGCGAACTACTTCATGACCCCTTCTTTCCCATACCAACTCAGCTCCTGTCCTCTTTCCTAACTTAATCTTACTTTTCTCTTATTAACGGTGGCTGGTTGACCGCTGGTGGGCAACTTGCCACACCCAGCTGAACGAATCAGCATGGTGCTAGGTGTGGAGGGCCCGCCTGGAGATCATTGCCAGCAGCAGCCTAACAGGAGAACTGGAGAGGAAGAAAGGGGGCTGTTGGTGCTCCTGGAGGCGCCTGTTGCACTAGCTGTCCTGTAACTCAGCTAGTCTCTGTTGGAGGAGCTCAGGACCTTGTTGTCACTGAGAATGACTACGGCTCCTTTTGGGGGAGCTCTGGTCCTCACTTTGAGCATCGCCTCCTGGCTCTAGTGCAGATTCCCCAGCCTGGCGGCACAGCTCATTCATCCCGCTGGCTCAGACTTTCTAGCCTCCACCCCTGGTCTTTGGGCCCTCCCAGCACAGGTCTGTGAAATAGTCCTGAGTGAGAAAATGTGGTGTGCTCTTGATCGCCAGTTGGCCTCATGGAGAACACTGCCATGGGTTCATGCAAGACATTGCCATCAGATCGAGGCCCTCAGCTGGATTCTTTACTTTTCTGGTGTATGGACAGATCTCCTACGTGCTTCTGCATTTGACTCTTCAGATGAACGTTATAAAATAATCCCATAGAGATAGCTCCGAGGCACAAGTGCCTGCTGGGCAAGTGCAAGGTCTTGAGTTTGAACCCTGGTCCCACAAAAAAAAAAAAAAAAAAAAAAATCCCATAAATTATGTGTCTTATATTAAGTCCTTTCCCTTCTAAACCTTGACTACAACATATACCTACATTTTTTTTTCAATACCTCTATGCACTATTTACTAAACATAGGAGGAAGTGAGTTTTATTACCAAACGAATGTGTGATTTTTTTTTAAAGCAATAGCCTGAAACATTATTCTAAGAGACAATGAATTGCCCTATATCCTCTTTGCCTGAGGCTATGGTGATGTGTGGGGCAGAGTTCCTGTGGAAAGGTGAGGAAGCCTTGGTCTCTCTCACAATCACCTTACATGACAGAAAGCCTACCACAAGTTTGGGTTAAGGGATGTTATCTACTTTTACCTTCTCTATGCCAAAGATCCAATTTTTACGGTCAACTAGACCACACCCTAGATTCATCCTTGCACCACCGATATAGGGAACACTCAAAGAATGAAAATGAATTTTATGAACACTTTCAAAACACAAGAATGATAACCTTACTGAAAAATCCTCATGGGTCACACCCTCTCCCAAGAAAACTTTGCATCCATCCCTGTCAGCCGCAGGAAGGGTTCCTCAGCTTCTACTTATCTGCTTAGCTGTGACCCATTGCTGGCCCTGTGTCCAGTTCCCCCGAGTGCTGCCTAAGCCTCTCACATGTAGGTGTAGACAGAGGTCTTGCTTTAGACCTTGGAAAATATTTGGCCCAATTTAAAAACTGATCATACAAGCACAAATGAGTTGGATTTGTCTTCTTCCTTTGTGAGGTTTGTGTAGAATGGAGGTGGTTGTTTTGTTTTTATTTGTTTGGGGTCACTAGTTGGTTTCACAAGGATGCTGGACTGAAGCGAGGGCCTTACACACGCTAAGAACACGCCACACCCCTGAGTTGTACTCCTCCCAGCCCAACAAATGAGCTTTAGGGCAGCTTACTTTCTCTTAAAATCCCAACCCACCACTTTAGAATGTAAAAAGGACCTCACATCAAGAAGTCGTGGAGGTTCCTCAGAGCCCCACTGAAATTTTCTGCTAGCTTCAATTTGGAGGGGTGGCTGATGGCCTACACAACATGATTTATTTAGAGAGTGTCATATGGTGGAGGGCTGCTTTGGCAAGGGACTGTGCTAAACATGGAGATATACACTCCATGCCCACTGGGCTCACATAAAAGGGAAAAATACGCAATAGGGGTTTACCTCAGTGGGCGAGGCCTGATCCTTTCCAGATGGTTACACCACAAGTGAGTTCAATAGAAATATCTTTAGAAAAAGATGCTCAAATATTAAATAAGCAATGAATATACATCAAGCCACAATCTGCTACATTTCTTTCCATCTGGGCTGGGAGTGTCACTCGTCCCCTGCTGCAGATGGGGTGGTCTTCACTGTCAGTGGGAGGCCCCATCAGATTTCCCGCTAGGAAGACTCTTCTGGCAGCATACGTTCTAGAACCTAAGTGTTGTCTATAAATAGACCCGGGGCTTCTCTTGAGACAAGGGAGGGGTAAATAAAAGAGAGAGAAAGAAAAGGAGAGATTTTTCTTGAATTCAGCCTGTATGTCCTGCATGTGGAAGAGAAGCATTTCCTTCCGAATCTTGGGAAAGATCAATAGACACAGCAGTTCGAAAGTGTAAAACAGCGCTGGTCAAATGATGCTGTGAAATCACTCAGAAACCATCGGGGTAGACTTAGGGGAGCCAAGAGTAAGGCAGGAGACCCTCAAAAGGAGCCCACAGTCAGCCCTAGGGGAGGCAGGGACAGGCAAAGGGCCAGCTCCCAGCAGTTAGTTACTCAGAAAATCTGTTTAAGGAGATGAAGCAGTGTCAGGGTCTGGCTTCATTAGCTGCTTCATCGTGAGGGCTGGGGTGGGCTGAAGCTCAGGAGACCCCCAGCAAGGTGATGAAAGCCTCAGCCAGAACTACCTGGTGCCCACATTGGCCCCTTCCATCTTTAAGAAGCCACAGGGCCACTCCTCCAGTTCGTTGCCACAGTACATAGAATGTCCAAGACAAGTAAGTCCAAGCAAAATGTTGGGGTTTAATGATGGATACTTTCAGGAAACACATGAGAGCTCTGTGCTTACATGATGCTGCCAGATATTCAGACTTCATGTCCCTGGTGTGCAGCTTGTACCCAGAAGGCTCATCGGCCTGAGCACACAGCCCCAGTTGTGTACTCTGTCTCCACACCTACACTGACAGACAGTGATGGAGGGGCCATCTAAATGTACAGTGAATATTTAAACTTTTTGAAAATGGATTGCAATAAAAGACATGTCACCAATAATGTCCCTCAAAACACTTTTCACTTCAGACACATATATTGTTCTTGCCGATTTCTGTGAGTGTATGTGTGTGTGTGTCTGTGTGTGTGTGTTTGGTACAGGGTCTCACTACATAGCTTAGACTCATCGTAATCCTCCTGCTTTCAGCCTCCCCTGCACTGGGAGTATAGGTGTGCGCCACCATGCCTGGACTCTGGCCAGCTCAGCCCACCCTAGGGGAAAGACTGGCATGGCACGTGGTGCCTGATGGTTGAACTGCAGTCCCTGAACTTGCCAAAGCTTGCTTGAGCAGGTGCTTTAGTCTGCTGAGCTATCTGGCTGGCCCCTGTAATAAATATTAATTGAAACGTTGACTATATTTTTCAATTATTAACCCTGAAGGTTAGTATCTAGTGTCCTACTTAAATGACTTTGAATCTTGCCAAAGATTCCCTTAACAGGAGAAGCACAGGTGATGATGCGCTTCTCTGATCCTGGCACTCTGGGAGGCTGAGGCAGGAGGATCATAAATTCAAACCAAGCCCAGGCAACTGGGTGACTTAGTGAAAATTTGTCTCAAAATAACAACGAAAATGAACTGGGGGGCCCGGCAGGATGGCTCAGTGGTCTAAAGCGCCTGCTTAGGAAAGCTTAGGCGGCTGCAGAGACCGCGGTTCAATCCCCAGCACCACATGCTGCGCCAGCCCTACCCTCAGGGCAGGCTGAGCCAGCCATGAAAATGAATGAATAAACAAACAAAAATTCTGAAACAAGAAAAAATAAATAAATAAATAAAAATTTAAAAATTTATAAACGAAAATGAATTGGCGGGGGGGGTGCAGGATGGCTCAGTGGTCTAAAGCGCCTGCTTGGGAAAGCTTGGGCGGCTTCAGGGACCTCGGTTCAATCCCCGGCACCATATGCTGCTCTAGCCCTGCCCTCGGGGTGGGCTGAGCCAGCCATAAAAATGAGTGAATAAACAAATAAAGGCTCTGAAACAAGAAAAAAATAAATAAATAAAATTTTTAAAATTCTGAAAAAAAAAACCTAAAAAAAAAAAAAAAAAAAAGAAAGAAAGAAAATGAACTGGGGTTGTACAGCTGTGTGAAGACGTCATGAATGAAAGAAAAAAGAAAACGATGAGCATCACCAGAATCATTTCTGGGCTTCAGTGCTAATCTACAGCAACTGCATGTTCTGAAAGTGTAGTGATTTATCTATTTAACAAATAGTTCCCGTGAGGCTGTTTTCTCATCAGGGTTCTCAACCCTGAGGGTTCTTGATTTATGACTGAAGCCCTGGCCATTACCTCAGCGGCCCAGCTGTGGTGGAATGGGGTTCCAACCCCAGTGGTTTTACACAGCTCCTTGGGACTCAATCTGGGCTGCGATGTGTGTGCTTTCACTACTGTGAAAAGTATTCAACTTCTCTTGGCTTCAGTTTCCCCAGCTGTAAAATAAGAACCATAACACAACCTACTTCTTAGGATTATTTTGAGAATGAAAGAGCCAATTTTGTAAAATAGGCGGCACCTTGCAAGACGTCAGTAGATTTTACCTCTCGTTAACAAATTTTCCACATGCTTCCATTTTAATAGCTGGAGACTCAAAGATGGATCAGTGAGATATGTCTCCTGTGACCTCAGGCTGTTGGGGAGGATTCATCTCTCTGGAGAGACAGACATAGGCCAGGCAATATGAAGAAGAAGTGCTGAGCTCAGTGGAATGTGCCTCTAATAGGAGATGGTGCCCTGAGGGACATGAGAGGGTGGCAGTTGAGTAGAGTTTGAAGAACCAGGACCATCTGGCCTGACTGGCAGGTGGGAAATCCCAGAGGAACAGTGAAAGGAGCTCTTGGAGTCACCAAGAGACAGTATTTCCAAGGGCCTGGGCTTAGCACTCAGGGCATGAGTCACCACAGCAGGTCAGGGTCAGATTCTAAAGACTTCTGAAGGAGGTTTCAAGGGTCTTGATTTCTTTGGCAGTGGAAATCAGTCACCAGAGGATTTGTAGGCTGTTGATACAATTGGATTCTCTTTTCAAGTAATCGTCATGGCAGCCTGAGGAGTGGGGACACAGGGCTGGGGCAGCGAGGGCCATGTCATACATGCATTCATGAAAACTTCTTGGAGAAGGATGGCAGGCAGTGGATGCTGAGCCACGCACAACAGCACACAGGATACAACTGCTCCCCAAGGGCCACACAGTGCCTCCAGAGGCTGGGTGGTGATGGAGAGGGCCAGAAACTGTGGGACAGAGGGGGAGGAGGAGTTAGAATGGGGGAGAAATTGTGGAGCTCCAACCAACGAGCTGGGGGACAAAGCATTAGGGAAGACTAATACCTCCCCAAAATAAAAAAGACTAATACCTCCAAAAAGAGGAAAATCATCTGAGATAGCAGACCCCTAGAGGTGCGTGGGGGAGACACCACCTACTGCACAGACTGGGCTGAGTTTTTTTATTTTTTTAATTCATGTATTTTGTACCGGGTCTCACTACGCAGCTCAGATACATAGTGATTCACCGGTTTTCAGCCTTCCCAGCACTGGGATTACAGGTGTGCACCACCACGCCAGGTCTTGGTGACCAGACTGGTGCACCATGGGGCAGGACCAGCACAGCCTGTGGTGCTGGGGATTGAACCTGGGTCCCTATGTTTGCCTAAGCTGGCACTTAGTCCACTGAGCTATCTTACCAGCCCTTTGTGCTGTTTTTCAAACCTTTGACCTCCCCAAATGCCTTACCTGAAAGGGCTTTGTGAATTCCATTTCCTCCATCGTTCCTGGCAGAGGTCCTTCTTGGGCAGTCCATTGAAGGTGGATTCATATTCCGCCCTGCCATCACGAGCTATTCTCCAAGACTGTTCTGCTTACACCCTTCATGATTCCTGAGTGCCCCTCCCACATCTGGGACATGATTCCACACACATAAGAGATTCACTGATTAGCTCACTACTGTATTTCTAGCATCTTGCACAGAGCCTTACCATAGCAAGCTGTCAAAAAGAAAAGAAAAGAAAATTACCAAATAAATAAACTTCTAGTTCATTGGTCCCTGGAAAGTTCTGTCCTCACCCATCATGAGCAGAGGAGGCGACCAGATTGTTGGTAGAGTGACCCTCGTGACTTGGAGACCACTATGTTGAGAGAGTGCTGAGCCCTGATCTTGGCAGAACTTACTCACTGGCTTGCAAGATTTCAGGTGCAAAGGAATGGGAAATACTATCAGAAACCACCAAACTGAGTACTGGGCATTCAGAAGCTGTAACATGGACTGGCTTCTAACACACTCATGCCGGCTGCCTAACACCATCCTTAAGTTGGCCTATAGATCTCTGAAGGCTGGGTGACTTGGTGTGACACAGAAGGAGCTGAACACTGTTTTGTAGCCTGTACTTGACATTTGGTGTAGAGTTATCTTGTCTACAACCAGTTGGGGTGGGAGAGAAACCACCTTCAAAGATTAAGAAAATGAATAGTAAGCAACCTCCCAAGCATCCAAGGCCAGCAAGCCAGTGTTATCTGAGCACAAGACTCTAGACCTAGGTATGGGGCTCCATCACATCCCTCTCCCCTGAGGTCTCTCTGTGTCTTGGCTCTGTTTATCCATTTTTCTCCAAGCAATTTCTGCTGCTTCCAGTGACCTCAACTTCATGACCAACTCCCCTCCCACCCAGACTCTGTATGGTCTTCAGTCCATCATGATCCATCTCAGTCTCTCTTTCTCCCAAGGTAAATGTGCTTAAGAGGAGGATTGGCCCAGCTGGCTCAGAAGCTGACTTCCTGTTGGCCAGGTGTCTGAGCATGGTCCAATCATCTCATCTCAGATCAGATCTCTGGGTAAAACAGGCCGCTAAGTGTGAGGGAAACTGCAGGGGGAGAAAAGAAAGTGGGAGAAATAAAATGAGATGAATACAAGTATTGCACTAGCCCACTTCTAGTTGTACTGTCTTAAAAGTCTCAGTGATCTGGGGAAGAAAATCAAAATAATATTATTATCATTTAATAATAGTCCCTAATATTGCTCAGGTCTTACTAAGACCAAAAAAGTCTTAGGTAAAGATAGTAACTGAAGTTTACTAAAGAAATACAATAATTTTCATGATTCAACAAAGTCCCGTTTTAATCTTATAATTTTCATTTAGATTATTTGTCTTAAAATATCTTTAAGGGCTGGTGAGATAGCTCAATGGACCAAAGCCCCTGCTTAGGCAAGCTTAGGCTAGCTCAGGGACCACAGTTCGATCCTAGCACCATATGCTGCTCCAGCCACACCTTCAGGGCAGACTGAGCCAGCCAGAGTCTAGGCATAGCTGCACATGTCTGTAATCCCAACGCTAGGGAGGCTGAAGGCAGGAGGATCGCCATGAGTCTGAGCTGTATAGTGAGACCCTACTGGGATAGGGGAAAGGAGACAAAGAAGCAAGAGGGATATATATAGGGACAGTCAAATAGTTCAGTAGATTAAAGCAACTGCAAGCAGGCACAGGGGTCAGGGGTTCAATCCCCAGGCCTGTCATGCCTGCCCCACCCTTGGGGTACACTGAGATGGCAATTGAGACTGGGCATGGTGGTGGGTGCCTGTAATCTCAGCTCTTGGGAGGCTGTAAGCAGGTGGATCACTACCAGTCCGATCTAGTAGTGAGACCTGAACACCCTATAGATTCTTCCCTAAAATAAAAAAAAAATTTAAAAAAAGACATATATACATATATCTCTAAACCCTAACTCTCTAACTTCCTTCCTGGTAATATTTCCTGTATCCTTTTTCCTTAGCTATATTATTAAAGAAGAAATTATGACACCCTTACATTTTGCATCTTGCTTGAACTCTATGCTGTCTTTATGTTTTAATTAATTAATTAATTTTTGAAATGATTGCCAGCTCAGCCTGTCATGAGGTGGGGCTGGTACAGCATGTAGTGCTGGGAATCGAACCACAGTCCCTGTGGTTACCTAAGCTTGCCTAAGCAGGTGCTTTAGACCACTGAGCCATCTCACCAGCCCTTTATGTTTTAATTTGGTGTGTGACTTCATTCTTTCCAAAGTAATTTTAAGGAAATTCTTATAAAACCTTAGCACTAGAATAACCATTGGGATTTTGGTTAACGCTACATAACTGCACAATCTATATGCATATTGAACAAATGTATATACAAATGCAAGGTATTTCATTTAAAAACTCCAAGCAGAAAACATTGTTTACAATATGTATATATGATATATCTGTCTTGCTTCTTTTCCTCCCTTCCCCTGTCCCAGCAGGGCCTCACTATGCAGCTCAGACTCGGGGTGATCCTCCTGCTTTCAGCCTCCCCAGTGCTGAGATTACAGACATGCATGCCCATGCCCAGTTGTACTACCTCTACTGAACAACCAGTGTCCAAGTATTTGATGAGTTTTGCATGCATACATCTGGCAACTACCTCAAAGATAACAGTGTGCTTATTGGGCTGGGGAGAGAGCTCAGTGGTCTAAGCACCTGTTTGGCAAGCACAAGGACCCAGGTTAGATCCCCAGTACTGCATGCTATGCCTGTGCCAGACACCGAAACCAAGGCATGGTTGCACACCTCTGTAATCCCAGTGCTGGGGAGGCTGAGACAGGAGGATCAGTATGAGTCCAAGCTGCATAGCAAGACCCTGTACCAAAGAAAGAAAGGTGGATTTTTTAAAAAGCTTTTAAAAATACATGCCACAACTACTGTTAACCTCTTAGCTCCTGTCCCTAAATGCTGAATCATTTCTATTGTTTTTTGTTATAAACAATTATTTATGCTTGGAGTTTTTAAATGAAATGCCTTGTATTTGTATATACATTTGTTCAACGTGCATATAGATTGTGCAGTTTTGTAGCATTAACCAAGACCCCAATGGTTATTCTAGAGCTAAGCTTTTATAACACTTTCCTTAAAATTGCTTTGGAAAGAATGAAGTCACTGGGCCTGGCGGGATGACTCAGTGGTCTAAAGCACCTGGTTGGGAAAGTTTGGGCGGCTTCAGGGACCGAGGTTCGTTCCCTGGCACCACATGCTACGCCAGCCCTGCCCTCGGGGCAGGCTGAGCCAGCCATAAAAATGAGTGAATAAACAAACAAAGGTTCTGAAACAAGAAAAAAATAAATAAATAAAATTAAAAAAAAAAAAAAGAATGAAGTCACACACCAAATTAAAACATAAAGACAGCATAGAGCTCAAGCAAGATGTAAAGTGTAAGGGTGTCACAATTTCTTCTTTGATAATGTAGCCAAGGAAAAAGAATACAGAAAATAGTATCAGGAAGGAAATTAGGTTTTAGAGAATTCAATGGTCATGTGTGTATGACTGCCCCTGAGCCTCTGTAGCTTTGTTTATTTGTTTGTTTGTTTTTTATGTATTTAGTGCAGAGTCTCACTATGCAGCTTAGACTCCTAGTGATCCTCCTGTCCCAGTCTCTCCAGCTCCAGGATTGTAAGTGTACACCACCACACCTAGTTTTGGTGGCAAGCTCAGCACACCCAGAAGCAGGGCTGGCACAGCATGTGGTGCCAGGGATCAGACACTGTTCCTGTACTTGCCAAAGCAGGTGCTTCCTCTGCTGAGCTATCTCGCTGGCCCTTGTCCCCGAGCCTCCAGAGTCTGCAGGCCAGGCCCTGCCCTGTGCACTTCCAGGAGCACAAGCCATCACAGCTCTTCCTGAGCATCGCACAGCTGCCCAGCCTCACTGCCGCTCGCGTCTTGGGCACCCACCATCAGTCTCTCTTCCACCTCTTGAAACAGACGGAACAGCAACTCACCCTCCAGGCAGGGGGAGGTAGACGCCCCTGAGAGAGCGACACTGCGGCATAAGTTGCTTCACCATTACATTTGCTATCTGTAAAATGAGAGTAACAATACACGCGCTGTAGGTCTGTGCATCAGCTTTCCTGTTGCTGGATGCAGCACCTGATCCTCCCGGCTCAAAGGAGGAGAGATTTAACTTAGCTCACATTTTAGGGGCGTTTATTCCATTGTCAGCTGGCTCCAAGGCCAAGAGCTCTCACGGTGGAAGCACATGGCAGAGCAGGGCTGCAGACCTTGTGTTTCCTGAGAAGCCGAGAAGGGAAACAGCACCATGAGGAAGCCGACCAGTGGCCATACATAGCACCCAGCGTCCCACCTCCATGACACCCTAGAAGGGCACATCCCCAGTCCCTCAGGTAGATCCCACACTAGTCAAGTTGACACCCCAGCCTAACCACAGTGAGAGCACCCATCCAGGAGTGGTGCTCAATAATGATAGTGATTACTATTATAAAAAGGGAAAAAGCAAAGTAGGTCTGGCAAGGTCCAGTTCTGATTAAGATAAGGCCTTGGAGAGAACAGTTTCTGCCAGGTTCTCAAAGACTTGCGTGACTCTCCTTCCTCCTTTACTCGAAGCCATGTCCTCTCCACACAGCACACCAGCTCTCTCCCACAGCTTTCCCTGTGCCCAATGAGCTCCATGGTCCAAACGCCCTTCCATCTGGCCACTCAACCTCTCTCGGAAGTCAGCCCAAACCACACACACGGCGGGGAGGGGCTGGAAAACCAGTGCTCCAAGTCGGTCCACATTTCCCACATTCAGAGAATCGGCTCAAGCGATGAAAAGCCCCACCCTGCTGGACTGCCAGCCACCGAAGGGTTAACAGCTAGCTAATGAACTTCCGGATCATTTTCCTTCAGCGTGGGGCTGTGCCTAGTGACATCCTTGAAAGAGTACTATGCAGGGAAAATGACAGACAGGAGGTCTGACAGCGCCGCCTCTACAGGGTCTCAGCAGCAACAGGTCCCACCGGTCCCCAGACAGAAATCAATGGCTCTGGTGCCTCACCTCTGGGGTCTTCACTCCACAACATGTAACTCAAGTCTAATAAATAAGGAAACAACTCTGCATCAACTGACACTCTACAAAATACTGACCAGCGCTCCTCAAAATTGTCACAGTCACCAACAAAAACATCTAAAAGTCTGCTGCGAGGCTAGACATGGTAGCACACACCTGTAATCCCTAGACTCCATCAAGTGACAGAGGCAGAAGCACTGCTGTGAATTGGAGACCAGCCTGGGTTATATAGCAAGAGTCTCATAAAGCCAAAAATAAGAAAAGAAAAACTATTGCGGTCCAAGGAAAAACAATAACAAAACGTATTGCTGTTCCCAAAATAGAATGCTAGATCAGAAAAGGGGATTACATAAAGATTAACGAAACTGAATGAAGCATAGACCTCCCTTAACATAGACAATACGGGCTTATTAATTATAAAAACTCACTGATGAGGTAATAGAAGGGACTGCATTTGGAATACATGGGGACCGTCTGGACTGCTTTGGTCAGTTTTCTGTCACTCTAAAGCTATTTCAAGACAGTTTCTGTATAAGATTCCCGAAACAGTAACGGATGGTTCTTCATGAGCCAGGCTGGCAGACCGCATGTTCCACATCCTACTTTGAGTTCAGCTGAGCCTATGTGTCGCCACCAGGCACCCTGGGTCAGCGAGAGAACCCAGGGTCAGCTGTGCAGCCAACAGCTTGTTCCTTCAGGGCCTCCCCTGCTCTGCCCTGCAGGACACCTGGGAGTGATTCACCGAGCAAGCGCAGTCAGCTTAACACTCGTTCCCTCATCCCATCTGGCTTCCAATCAAGTATTTGGCATTTGACTAGAGCCTAGGAGCTTGCAGGGTGGCTTCTAACTAGAATGCCTGGTTAGGGTCCAGCTCTGTCACTTCCTCGCTGTGTGGTCTTCAGCAAGAAATGGAGTCTCTCTGGGCCTCATCTTTTGGACTGCAACGTGGGGGTGGGGATACTATCTTCATCTTTGGTGTTTGGGGAGACTGAGGGAGTCCATGGAAAGTCCTCAGAAAGGCCCTGTACATGACACAGCGCCTGGTGCCCTGGGCTCCTTTGCTGCCCTTACCTGAAGCAAACTGGCTTCAGAGAAGTAAAGTGCCTGCCTGGAGCTCATGTTTTGGCCCAGCGAGCTCCCTCCGCTGACTCCTTGCCTTCTGGTGCCCTACGTCCTTCTCGCACCTTTATTTTTTAATTGGTGTTTTCTTCTCATGCCCCTACTCCCCACTAGATTCTGGGCATTCTTTTAAACATCTTTGAACCTGCAAACTGCCAATTTCCCTTTTCATTTGAAGTCACCACTAAGCTAGGATTGGTGAGAACTGTCACACAAACACATCTCTGTTTACTCCTGAACTCAAATATTTAGACTCTAAAAGGAAGCATGACTTTTTCTTTGCTGTCTCTCTCCTTAGCCACCATGGAGGCGCTGGGGGAGGAGGAAGGAGGGGTGAGTGAAAAGCCTCACAGACTGGAATCTGAAAGCAATAGCTTCAGGAACTGAGGCGAGCCAGAAATTCAATATATTTAGGACTCCCCTGTGAAAACACAAAAACAAAAATAAAAAATGCCTCCCACTGCTTCAACATCTCTATTCCACTGATGCCCCCGCCATTCTCTTTACCAACAAATGGAAAAAGCCAAGGGTTGATGACAGTTGCTGGGGGTTCTGGTCAGTCCCTGGTGTATAAAAAGCAGTTCGTTCACAAAAGACAAACCCCTGTCCTGACTGACAAGACCTTGAAAACAAAAACCAAAGTGAACTCTAGGGTGTGTGTGTGTGTGTGTGTGTGTGTGTGTGTGTTCTACACACTGATGGATGAACCAGAGGTGGGAAGTGGATCTCAACAGAAGTCTGGATTCAATTTGCAGGATTCTGAATTGACTTGCGTGTTCTGAGCAAAGTCTGAGGATTTGGATGCTGTTTGAGAATTAAAAGTTTTACTTGAAGGACATTTAAGGCTGGTTATTTGGGAAGCCTTTAGTGTAAGACTCTCCCTGGCTACTTTCACAAGCCTTTGTTTCTGGAATTTTTCTTTAAAAGAAAAATTTCCCCTAACATTTGAGTCATGATGAGTGAGAGCTTAATTAGGAAGAGAGAAAAGAACAAGTGAAGAACCTCGTGTCACTGAGTGTTCCTGCCCTGGACGGCCACTCGCACTGCTCTGCAAATGTAAGATTCTCTGTGCCTCGCGTGTAACTTCTCCAACTGGGGACAACTGGGCTCCAGTCCTTCTCTTGCAGGTGGTTGGCATTTCATTTTAATTTTAGGTTCTGACTGCTCAGAACCTTTTTTTTTTTTTTTTTTTTTTTTTTTCCAGTACCAGGGATTGAACTCAGGACCTGGCACTTTCCAGGCAAGTACTTATTCTACTGAATTATCTCCCCAGCACAATTTTTTGAGGGGTGGGGACAGGCAGCTGAGGCTACCTTAAGGGCAGTCTCATGCTCCATATGGGGATGGGGATCGAACTGTGGTCCCCAGCACCTGGGAGACTTTGCCTAATCATGTGCTTTAACCGACTGAGCTACCTGGCAAGCTCCTCTCATGTGTCTTTTCATGTGTGTATTTCTTCTCCTTTGAATTTTTTTGTGTAGTTTTCACATATATGTTTTTGAGTTTTCTACTTTTCCTTAGCAATTCATAAATACTCTTTCTTAAAAGTCTAGGATATTTGAGGCACACAGAAAAGTAATTTTTTAAGGTTTTTAAAATCTTTTATTTATTTGGTACAGAGTCTCAGTATACAGCTTAGACCCATAGTGATCCTCCTGTCTCAGCCTCCCCAGTACTGGGATTACAGGACTGTGGTACCGAGGACTGAACTCAGGTCCTTGCGCTTTCCAGGCAAGTGCTTAAGCCACTGAGCTATATCCTCAACCCAGGAAAAGTAATACACTTAAAAGTTCCTTTATAGTCTTCCCTGATCCCACTTCCCACCCCTCATTTACAGTTCCAAATATCTTTTCCTTCCACATTTTCCATATTTTTGGTCATCACACACATATGTACATGGGGTACTGACTTGTGAGTTTCTAAATTTTATATGGCAGATAGTAATCTAAACTTAGCGTTCTGCATCTTGGTCTTTTTAGATTCAGTGTTACATATTTTGGCATAGCCTAAGACCCAATTCATTCATTTTAATGGCTGAACTGAATTCCACCGTATGAATACACCACAAGTTATTTTTCTGCTATGATACTGCCTATCATACGATTACACACACCAACTCTTTCTGCTTGGAGGATGAGGATGAGGATGCCCACTCTTACTACAAATATATTTCCCCATATCTCCTTATTTCAATCAATTTTGTACTTATACTTATTTCTGCTGAATCCTAACAAATTATCTAATTTAATTTTAAAAAAATTTTGTACAGAAGTGCAAAAGTGCTTAGTAGAGGTAGATCTCATTGTTTCTATGTGGTTCTTTCATTTCAAAGCAGCCAGTTACTCTTCTCCAAGGAGAAAAAACTATTCATACTTGGAAGTTTATCTGTGATTTGTTATTTTTAGCTTAGTTCTTTAATTACACTTATCCCGAAGGGGTGCAGGGAACACACACACACACACACACACACACACACACACACACACACACACGTTCCCCCACAACATAGCAGTCAGCTATCCCAGGAGGGCTTTTTCAATTACACCACTCTTTGTTGTAGCATCTGTATCACATATCACACTCTGGCAAGGGTACAGTTTATTCTTCAGACCTATGCTGTATTTAGTTGGTAGCTATTTCAGTGTTTCTTAAATATTTAGATACTATTTTAATTATTGTTGTCCTCAATAGTATATTTTCAAAGCTGTTTCAAGCAGTATATTCTCGTAGCTCCTTTTCAAAATTTAAAACATTCAGTATTTCTGCCCACTTAGATTATTTATCAATTCAATTAAAAAATCTCAAAGAACTTTGAGGAAAACTGCTAGATTTTTAAGCTGCAATTTGTTAAAACTACACTTTAATTTTAGGATAATTGGCATTTACTCTTCATTTCAAAGCAGTTTCTAGTTATTTTCTTTTGTCTTTTTTGCTTATTTGTTTGTTTTTTTGTGGGACCAGGGTTTGAACTCATGACCTTGCACTTGCCAGGCAGGCACTTGCGCCGCAGAGCTATCTCCCTGGCCTTCTTTTGTCTTTTCTTGATATAACATCATCTAGCAAAAATTGTGTCTTGGCTGGGCATAGTGGTACAGGCCTGTAATCCCAGCACTTGGAAGGTGGAGGCAGGAGCATTGCTGTGAGTTAGAAGCCAGTTAGGGAGAAGAAGGAGGAGGAAGAGGAAGAGGAAGAGGAAGAGGAAGAAGAGAAAGAAGAGAAAGGAGGAAGAGGATGAGGAAGAGGAGGATGAGGACAAAGAGGAGGACAAGGAGGAGGAGGAGAAGAAAAATGGCATTCTGAATGATTACTTGAAATATTTATCTCATCTTCTATTGTCCAAAATTTTTTAAATACTATTAAAATTATTAGGGTCACCATTGTGAATGTTCAAGGGAATGTATCAAATGTATCTTTATTTATAATTTTGGATACTGGCTGAAGGACATATCCTTCTTCAGTCGCTCTTTAGAGTTATTACTTGGTCATCTATTAATAGGACCACAGTTTCCCTTAGTAATAACATAATTAGGGGGTGCAGCCCAATCATCGAGTGCGCGCTCAACATATGTCAGCACCCACATTCAAGCCATGGAGCCAGTGGCTAACAGAACAGCACATACATATACACACTTAGATCACTATCTTTAATGTTTCTTTAAGGTTGGAATAGCCCTGAATTTTTGGATAACTACATTTCAGTGATTGTTTTCATAAGCAGTAGATAGTGTTCAGCTCATTTTCCCCAGTTTTGCCACTGCTGTTTTGGTTTTATTTTCAGTTCTGGAAAAGGAAGCCTGCCAGGGTCTCACATGTTAGACCAAGTGCAGGGATTACTGAGACACACTTGCCAACCCTATTTCCCCAGATTTCATACCCCCTGAAACTGCGTATCTCCTTTGTTTGCTTATTTTTCTTGGGTTTGGTGTCAGAATGGTATTTGCTTCCTAAAGGATCCTGGTAGCTTTACTCACACAGAGAGGGATGCAGGCAGCATGGCTTCTTTCTGCCAATGGTCTCCTCTCAGCCATGAGCTGGGGTGCAGCAGCTGCCTCCTGCGCCTCTCCTGGGAGCCAGCTCGCCCACAGGGAATGTGCTTTCTGTTCTGGAGTTCCTCAGGGCCATGTATGCTACGGGAGCAAGCTCCATGTGGGGAAAATGTGGTTGTCCCATGCCGCCTGCGGCAGAGGGTGTGGGTAAGTCTAACCTAGGATTTAGTTGTGAGAGATCTGTGGTTGCCACCCCTCTAAGCCACATCCTCAAACCCAGCATTTATTAGCAAGAAAGCTGTTCTTTTTATTTCCATGTGTCTAATTTCCTTCAATTAAAATTTTAATTTACTTTAATTTTCTTTTAACTCAATGAATTTTGACTTTCAATAAAGAAAAAGAGGTGTTAAGTGTTTGGCTTCTACAAACTTCAACAGTTCCACACATGTTTCAAAGGAGTGCCAGAAAAAGAGAATAAGATTAATAGTAGAAAACAATACTCAAAAGATCATACCAGAAGAGCCAGACATGGTGGTGCATGCCTGTAATCCCAGCACTTGCAAGGTTGAGTCAGAAGGATCGGTGCAAGTTCAAGACCAGCCTGGGCTACAAAAAAGAAAAAAGAAAAAAGAAAAAAGATCATGCCAGGCACGGTGGTGCACACCAATAATCCCAGCACTTATGAGACTGAGTCAGGAAGATGGCCACAAGCTCAAAACCAGCCTGAACTAGGCAGTGAGACCCTGTCAAAAAAAAAAAAAAAAAAAAGATAACAAATGGAGCTGGGGATGCAGCCCTGAGACAGAACATATGTACCAAATATGCATGAGGCCTCGAGCTTCATCCCCAGTACCACAAAGCAAAGTAAAAGATAATCATGGCAATAGTTGCACAACTAATGGCTATTCATAAACAGTGGTGAACATCCTAACAGCACTGCAACGAGTGTTTTGAATGGCTAAACTTTCTGGAATGTGGCATATAGCTCAAGTAAAAATTGTGTTCTTTTTTGTAAAAAAAAGGTGAGCCAGGCGTGTGACACATGCCTGTAATCCCAGCACTTGGGAGGCCTAGGCAGGAGGATCTATGTGAGTTCAAGACCAGCCTGGGTTACAAAAGCAAGCTCAAAGCCAGCCTGAACAGCATAGCAAGACCCTGTCTCAAAAAGACAATAAAAAAAGTGAAAAGTTTTCAGAAGCAGTGAAAATCACTAATTATTTTAGAAATTACAAAATAAATCAAAAGTATGACATCCCCTGGGATAGTACAGTGAAAAAGAACAGAAGAAAAATTTCTCAAATCTTTATTTAAAAAATGGTAATTTTGTTAACAGGCTTTGCAATAGCATAAGAGAAGAAGACAATAATATCTTTAATGTTTTAACTACTGAAATCCTACACCCAGCTAAACTATCAGGTCAAAAGTTGGGGTGAAACAAAGACCTTCTAAGAGTTTAAGATAATTTGCCATTATTATACCTGAATAAACACAAAGAAATTATAAAGACAGAAATAATAACACAGATCAGAAATAGATGAAAGAGACAGACTGAAAGTCAAACTTAAAGAGACTCATCAAAGCCAAAAATAGTTTCTTTGAAAAAAAAAAAAAAATGGGCACACTCTCAAGACTGGTTAAAAAGGAAAGTCAACAAATAAAAAAATCTGAGGCCAAAAGTGAGACACTTAAAGAAAATATTTTTTTTAGAATTTTTAAATTTTATTTCATTTTTTTTTCTTGTTTCAGAACTTTTGTTTGTTTGTTTATTTATTTTTATGGCCAGCTCAGCTTGCCCTGAGGGAAAAGTTGGTGCAGCATGTGGTGCTGGGGATCGAGCCACGGTCCCTGCAGCCGCCCAAGCTTTCCTAAGCAGGTGCTTTAGACCACGAGCCATCCTGCCGTGCCCAAAGAAAATATTTTTGAAATTATAATTTTAACAAGTCAGTGCCACTAAATTTAAAAATTACAACAAAGTAGTCCTTGATGCCAGGAAAGCAGAGATTGTCCAAGCTAGAGATGCATGTTTTTGGAACCCAAATATCTTACTAGAATTGAAAAGGTGAAACTGTTCATTTGCAATGGATAGGTCTGCACCCATACAGAAATCTGCTAAGGGACCAGTGAAACAGCTCAGTAGAATAAGCACCTACCTGGCCAGCGCAGGGTCCTGAGTTCAATCCCTGGTACTACCAAAAAAAAAAAAAAAATCTGCCGAGTCATTGTGGGGCTCAGCAGCATGGGGTGAGGATCCAAAAGCAACAGTCCTGCTGGGTGTGGTGGTGCACGCCTGTAATCCCAGCACTCAGGAGGCTGAGGCAGGAGGATTGGTGTGAGTTTGAGACCAGCCTGGGCTACAAAAGTGAGCTCAAGGCCAGCCTGAACTGCATAGTGAGACCCTGTCTCAAAAAGA
>PVJA010011259.1:0-36378 GCA_004027025.1 Myocastor coypus
TTTTTTTTTAAGGTATTTCTTCAAATCTTCCTTGCAGAGAGCCTTTCTATGGGCAACTGGTATAAAATTTCAAACTATTTCTTCTTCATAACTCTCTGTGCACAAAGTGTCAAAAACATTTCTTACTGCCTGGGGCCTAGTTAGAGATAGGTATGTGGCTGTTTTTTAAGTTATCACAGTGCTGAGGAGATAGCTCAGGGGCACAAGTTCCTGCCTGGCACGTGCAAGGTCTTGAGTTCAATCCTGAGTTCCACACAAAAATTAATAAATAAAGATAAAAATTAAATTACCATGGTCATCATTTTTACTGTTAGAATGCTATTATGCTAATGCAATGAATTAAGTATATAACCTGTATGGATTCTTCATAGTAAAATCACGAAATAGTCTCCTGACTGTGTCATATTTAATGTAAAAATAATCTTGAAGTCAATAGTAAATGTGGAGGTTTGATCTTTTATTTTTGTGTAAACACTGACTTATACAGGAAGCAGGAAACTCATTAATTGAAGGACGATCTTGTGAGCAAGATATTTACTTTCTCTGAATCATAGTTACAACTTTAATATCTTTAAGATTATTAATGGAACAGAATTGTTGTAAAATTAAATGCATTATTGCTTAAAACCTAATTTGAAAAGAGTTATTAAGTATTCTCATTATCAAGCATTCTTCTAGGTACTAGAGAGCCAGTATGGATGGGACTGCCCTTGCATTCAGGAAGAGTAAAACCAGGCACTGCTGAACATTTTATAAATGCTCTGCAAAATTGGCAGAGCCAGTAGAGGAATGAGTGAATCAGAATCTCCTTAAGGAAGTAATTCTTTGATTGAATCTTAAAATGACAGTGTTACTTTGGCAAGAGTGAACAAGGAAACCAAGGCACAAGAACGTTATGTTTATAAACATGCAGGCTTGAAAGTGTAGGACATATTCAGGATGTAAGAAACTCAGTAATGAAATTAAAAAAGCATTTACGTACATTGTAAGGCAGACAAGTATTTAGATAGGACCTTGTGCAATTAAATAAGCTAAAGTAAAAACGGGGTTTACTGTGAAAGACCCAAGCAGGGAAATAACGGAATTGTATTAGGTTTAACATGTCACTCTGGGAGCAGAGCAGAGGATGATGGGCTTGAAGGAATCTGAAGTGAATAGGGAGAATCCGAATGATATAAATCATGAAGAAATGTGAATTCTGAATTAAAGAGAGTGAAAAGCGGACATATATTTTCATGCTAGGTAGGAGGTGTAATTACCCGCGGTGGCCAGATGGGTGTGGTAGATGAAAACCTGAACACTCCTAAGACCCTAGCAGGTATTATTCACTAAATAATAGAAAACAAAGTGAAAGGGGGCAGAATGCAAGGTGAAGACAACTTCTTATTTCAAATCTTCACGAGTAAAATATCATGGGATATGCAGAGAATTGGGGTAAAGATATAATCCTTGGACATGGCTCACAGGCTGGGCTGCCCCCGCCTCTCCATGCCAGGTGCACCCCATCCCCCATCTCCATGCTCGCTGCTGGAGCAGTGTGAGCTTTTTTTCGATTCCTGAAGCACTATCACAACTGCAGTGTCTATACAACACATTCCTCAAAATGGGTTTCTCATTTAGAATTATGTTGGCTGTTGGTTTGTCATAAATTACTTTTACCAGATTGAGGTATAGGCCATCTATTCTAATTTTCTGTAGGACTTTGATCATGAATGAGCATTGGATTTTGTCAGAAGCTTTTTCTGCATCAACTGATATGATCATGTGGTTTTTGGATTTGACTCTATTGATATAATGTATTACATTTATAGATTAGTGCACGTTGAGCCATCCTTGCACCCCTGGGATGAATCCTACCTGCTAGTATTTTACTGAAGCTTTTGGCATCTATGTTCACAACGCAGATTGGCCTGTAGTCCTCTTTTTTGGTTTAGTCCTCCCATTTTGGTATCAGTAGAATACTTGGCTCTGGGAATGATTTGGGAGCATTGCTTCATTTTCAATTTCATTGAAGTCCTTGAGAAAACTTGTGATTAAGTCTTCTCTAAATCTTTTGTAGAATTCAGCTGTGAATCTATTGGGATTTGGGCTTTTCTTTGTTATTATATTTTGAATTACATTTTCAATTTCATTGGCTGATATTGGGTTATTGAGAGTTTATATATCTTCTTGATTTGATTTTGATGATTTGTACCTATCTAGGAATCTGTCTTTTGTGTCTTTGATTCTGTGTGAATAAAAATTTTCAAAATAGCTATTTATGATCTTCTGAATTTCCACAGGATCTGTAGTAATTTTTCCCTTTCTATTACTTATTGCTTGAATTTGAGATTTTTCTTTCCTCTTTTGAGGAGGTTGGCTATGTGTTTAGCAATCTTATTTAATCTTTCAGAGAATCAGCTTTTAGATATATTAATTCTTTGTATTGTTTTCTTTGTTTTGATTGCATTAATTTCTGCTCTAAGCTTTATAATTTCCTCCTGTCTTTGGGCCACATGTGTAAATATCATATTGTTTCCCTAGTGTAAGAACCTGAAAGAAAATAAATAAAACCTGAAATGTATAATAGATATAGTAAAACAGAAAGAAATTGAACTTAAGGATTAAACAATGAAGATGAGAGAAATGAAAAAAGATAGGAAAAAGAGAAGGAATAAATCATGCAAGTTTATGTACAGGATGGTTGAGATGACAGTACTAATAATTTCCATCAATTTTTTGAAAATAGCAGTCAATGAGCAGAATTTTCAACTTGACTAACTCTGTATGCTGATATCTGCGATCTAAGCAACTACTTTGTGGACAGCAATTTATGGTACAAAATCCATGATTAAATGCCTCTCTTCTTGGTCTTCTACATGCATACTGTTTCTAATGTCTTATCATTTTTATTATACTCTCATTAAAATAAATTTAAAAAAGAAAAGCAAGAAAAGATCAAGGTTCTTGAAAGAAGTCAGTAGTATTCAATTATTTGTCCAATCTTGCATAATTATATTTGTTAATCTGAGCAGTAGATTTGATGATAGGAGTAGATAATACGTCAACCAATGTTAATTAACTCTTCTTATTTTGAAAGTCTATAACATATGTATTGTTGTACGTTCCCGTGTTTCTGTTGTCTTTGCTTTTGTTTTTATTCTTCAAAATAAAATAAAATAAAAATGGACAAAATAATAAAAACCAAATTTCCCTTCCTCCCATTTGCTGTTGTTTTTTCCCACTCACATTTTGTAGCTCAACTTCAGATTTAATCCTTTGTCACAATTTTTATTAGTATTTCTTTAAATATATCATAAATACATCCATGGCATTGAGTTAGAACATGTACAGATCACATCCTAATCCTTTTCGTTTTCCCTCTCTTATTTCTCCAGTCTCTTCCACACCAGGTACCCTTCCTACATCTGCATAGACTATCTTGCTCTTTCCCATCACCTATCTTTTATTTTTCTCTTTAAATTATTTAAACTTTGGACTTCACAGATAAGAGAAACTATGTAATATTTCATCTTCTTTGTTTGATTTATTTCACTTAGAATTATGGTCTGATGGTGCATCCATTTTCCTATATATTTCGAAAAGACCCACATTTTCCTATATATGATTCAAATATATTCTTCTTTATGTGTTAGTAGTGCTCTATTATGTTCAGATACCAGATTTTCTTCATCCATTCATCTGTTAGTGGTTACATGTTTATAGCAGTACAACTCAAGCTTCCCAGATTCAAGTCTCTGGGGAACTTTCGGCTGACTTCTTTGCAAAATCAAATCCAGTTAAATTTGCTACAACTCTCACAATCCCTCAAGACCATACTTATTATATAAGCAGATATTAAGAGAAAGACCAATGTTTGAAACAGCTCAACTATAACACATTTCCACGCGTGATTCATTTTGTTGACCATTGTACATCTAGTCTCAGTTCCAGAAATTCCTGGTTTGAACCATGCTACTGTTGGTTGAAGGAAGAACTCAAAGAATGATGCTGGATCTGAGAAATAGCTCAGGAAACAATGACAGAATATCATTATCAAAAAGATATGGATACTTGACTTTGTTTATCTTCCTGAGTGGCTGGAAGCCTGATATTAGCATGAAGAAAAATGAGAGTTAGGAAAGTGTGTTCAGTTTTTCAGGAAGGATGATTATAAATAAATGTGAACATTGAAAAAATTATTCAGGACTTCAGGCTAGCTGTAAGAATTGTGAACTCCAGCAATTACACCTGTTTATTACAGTTTAGTAAAAGCTTTGTGTCAAGGCACCCAGCCATGGGTCCGCTTCCCCTGCACCACTTCCGATGTTCTGGGATGCGCCAACCACAGCTGTGTTGCAATCTTGACTGTCTGTGCCCAGCTGATTATGCATATAGCTTGTTTCAGATTGCTTCAGGGACTCTGTACTCTGTGCTCAAAACACCCTGGCCTAGCAAAGGATACTTGATGACTCCCCTTCCCCATTTCTGCCTGCCCAGAACACCTCAGCCCAGCTAAGGACACTTTAGGACTCACCTTCCCCCATTCCCTGCTCTGTGAAGCCCCTGTCTCCCCAGCCATCGCTGCTGCTCAGGTTCGCTGAGCAGCCCGGCACATACTAGCTGCTGTCAATAAACTGCTCCTTTCGTGTTAGCTAACATGAGTGTGGTCTTGTGTGGGTTGCAGGGTGCCTTTGTCTCAACAGTTTTCCTGTCACTTTGTAAGCTGTTACTGATTCCCTTCTTCAGTGAGGTAATGACTGATTCACAAAGGTCTACGAAATCAGGGGCTGCTTATGGCTTTCAAAGCTCCTCTCTCTTTCTCTTGTGCTAGAGAAAATAGTAGCTGAAAAAGTCATTTTCAGAAACAATTTTGTGTTCTTTCTTAATTGGTGGTATTAATTAATCTATTAGGCAAGATGTTTTGGTGCAAGTTATTAGGACACATTAAGTGCTTTACTGCACTGAGTTGTGTGCAGTAGACACGACCTCTCAGTCGACTTTCCAAACATCTCTTTAGAGTTCACCCCTAATGCCTCCACCTAATTAGATTCCAACAACATGCATTTTTTTTTGCTAAACATAAAGTGGTTTTGACAATCCTTGACATACAAAAACTAGAGGCTTAAAGTGAAGGAAAGATTATCTCCAAGTTTAATTCTTTCATTAGTGTATAATGTTAATTTTTAATCAAGCCCATTTTGTCAAACGATCAAAGGTTACTCAGAAAATAAGATTTGAAAAGTGAAAAATGATACAGAAACACCAGGGCCAAGGCTATCACCCAGAATCATGATTTATTTTTATCAAGATAGCTGTTCAATTATAGTGAGTTGGAAGTTATAAGTAAATAATTATCATTTTTATATATGTGAAGCATATGTGTATTCATGCAAATAAGTTTTTGTATAAAAACATGTCTTGTTATTTGCCTGGGATACAGCAGGAGACTAGGTAAGTGAATTTGTGCCCAGAGTCTCCTGTGGTTTCCAATGCACTCCATGCCTTTATAATCTTCATATTTAAGCAATGTGCCCTGTATCATGAGGACACAGTATCATCAGCATGTGGCCTACAGGGGGCAGTGCAGACATGCCAGCTCTAAAACATTAGGTTCCTCTGAGGACCACTCATGCCAATGTCCTCGGGACTCTTCAAGAACCAGTTACACTACCATAGGCTCTGGGCACAGAAATTAGTCAATATATATCTTCAAAAAATAAATAAGTACACTGTTAAAATTTCTATAACATGCAAAGAAAAGACACATATTCATTAAATTAGGAAAAGTGACCTTGGTAAGCTCTTGTAACTTTGCTGTCAATAACCTGGAAAGAGAAGGGACTCAATGATTTGCACAGGATTCTGATTCCTCAACACAGTAGCAAAAACTTACATTCACAGTATAAAATCTTACATTCATTGTCTCCCCACGTGCTGTGCATAGCCGTCACCGATGCCTTTGAGGCCATGGAGCTGTGATCATACGGGCCTCATTTCATAATATGTACCAAGTAATATGTGGAGTGCCATGTGCTACAGTTACAATAGTGACTTGTCACAAAATTTAAAATTCACTGCTAGTTGCTAGTAATGTTACTAAATTGTTATTGGAAAAGAGTTACAAAGGAAATTATTATAGCACAATTTAGCAAACTATGAGCCCTTAACAGAAATTAATTCAATGAAACATAATCCCTGGCCATCTATTAGAGAATAAAATACCCTACACAGATTTTCGTTTCTATTTTAAATTTTTTAAGTAATTATTGTTAGTAAACATTTGTGTAGTGGATTCTAAGAATTTATGTGCTTTCCTTGGCTATTGTGAAAATTTTACCATTAACATTAGGCATTTTAGACTCGAGATGACTTAGAGCAAAATTTAAAATTTATATGAATTAAGCTTGGCTAAATCAGTGGACTAACATTTATACTTGGGTTTTTTCATTAATAAATAGGGTATTTTAATGTATATTCATTTAGTTTTCCATGCATTTTCTTTAGAATTACATTGCTTTTTATGTTAATGTACTTTCTTTAAACATTAACAAAATCCAAAAACATTGTCGGGTTCTTTCAACATTATCATATTAAACCAGAGGTGATGCATGCCTGTAATCTCAGTATTCAGGAGGTTGAGGTAAAAGGAACACTGTGAGTGTAAGGCCATTGTGGGCTATAAAGTGAATTCAGAGCTAGTGTGAACTGCATAGTATAATCCAGCCTCAAGAAAAGTTTTTAAAAACCACCCAAATTATCATTTGGTAAAACATTAAAGTCACTTGGAACTCCCTCAGCTGTAGCACAGTCTGTTCTGTATGACTGCGTAATTATAGGAATGTGTATTAGGTAACCTTAGAAATACACTTATTTTTTTTTCTCTGAACTATATAGGAAGGGTTACAAAATAAGTCTGAGGAATAATTTTTCAAAGCTGCTTGCTAGTTGTGTTACAGATGTCTTAAAAATGAGGAGGGTGAGAGAGTAGCAAGGCTATTCAGTGGTCTCAACCATTAAATGTCTCCTAAGAAGCTGAACACTGCACACGGATGACCCTAATCACTGCTATGCTCATCATCTGAAGCCTCAGTTATCTTGGCTTCAGTGAGCGTATTCCAAATATCAGTGCACCCACGTACTCATTCTAGTAATAGGCTACCAATTAAGTTATCTTCCTTCGGAAACATATTATGGCAGCTCAGTGAGAATAAAATCATTAGCGCCCGTCTAGACTGGTGGTCTGGGCAATGGCTGACACTGCAGGAGTGTAACCAGTGGGCTATCAAAGATCAGCCACAATAGCCTCCAAACTTAAAAAAACTCTTCCTCTGTGTGTGCTAATTTACACACAGGTGGAGCACACACCAGTGTTTACATTCGTGCAAAAATGTCAAAATAAGACTTTTATAGAAAGCTATGACTGTGAAAAATGATCATACCATACAAGGAAGGTGCACATATCTTGAGAGGAGATATAACGTTAATAGTAAAATTTACTTTAGTAAGATCATAAAACTTTTCCATTAAAAAAAAAAAAAAAATGATGGCAATTACAGTTCATACCACCATGATGGGAAATCCTCTCCGACCAAACTGTACCGTGCAAAGTTTACCTGTTTATTTAATTTTGTTGCAAATGTCCTGAGGACAAAATTAAGTTTTTAATTAAAAACTCCATGAAAATTCTAGAACAGTTTCTGAGAGTGATTACATTTTTACTCTGTAATTGGAAACATATTTTCAGAAAGTTGAGCACAAGATTATACAAAAATTACAAATTGTCATCTATGATGATGCCAGTATACATTGAAGCATTTCCTTCCTTCCTTCCTTCCTTCCTTCCTTCCTTCCTTCCTTCCTTCCTTCCTTCCTTCCTTTCCTTGTTTTTCTTCATCCTTTCATGTATTTACTTCATTTCATTAATTCTTAGATAGTGGCTGGTTAAAGCCATTAGCCTTAATGTGGTGGCCAAAAGACAGGAGAGCTGGAGTCATTTGCACTGAATCTGGATGTGCTTTTCCCACTCATCCTCGGGCAATTCCTTGATTGCTCTAAGCAACAATTGTCCATTTGTAAAACAGGCATTAAAATAAGTACTTGTCCTGTAGATTTATTGTGAGAATTAAGTAATGCAGTAAATACAAAGTGTTGAGGCATTGGTAAATCTCAAGAAAGGACCATTTTTATTTCTGTGATTATTGGTATTTTAAATTATTCCTAAATTGTGCAAGTACCACTGGTTCTTTTCAGTAGCTCTTTTATGCGACTGTTCAGTGCTGATTTGCTAAGCGATTTAGATTAGAGCCATTGTTACCATTTGACTTTTATTTTTACATGCACTTAATGTTTCTCAGTGGTAAGGCATTCATCAATAGTATTAATGAGGAAGCCAGCTTCTCATAAATGTGCAGTTTTATCCTTCTTTTGTTTATTTTCTTTGAAGCTTGAGCTCTATTATTTATTTATTTATTTATTTATTAGAGGGACTGGGGTTCAAACTCATGACCTTGCACTTACTAGGCAGGCATTTGTGCCATGGAGCTATCTCCCCAGCCCCGGAGCTCTATTTTTTAAAGCAAGCATCTTATCTAGTTGTCTCTGTGGTCAATTCCTTTGTTTTCTGCTGTGTTTAGAAAGGACTGGAACCTGAATTACCTTTGGAGGGAATGACCAAGTTCCTAATTGAGAATTCTATGTAAAAGGCTGACTCTTGCCCTGTAAGTCTCCCTCGCTCCACAGAGTACGACCTGTACCCACAACCTTTCCAGATAGAACCATTAACCTTTCTTTTTGATCACCTCTTTGTGCCTTAAGATACTTGAGTTAGGGCTAGTTACTCATTTTGCATTTGATATTGTGTGGACTATATTTCCACTTTTATAATATATACTTAATGCAATAAGACATTTTAAATATGTTCAGCCATGCAACAAAAGAAAACTTGCAATAAATGAAAACATTTAGAAGTAATTCTAAAGAAGAGCATAAATTCTTAAAGCTGAGAATAATTTTGTACTATTGTGTTCTTAGACAACTAAAGTGTATTCAAAGTATTTTAGTATTACATTTTGGCAGATGCTGCTGGCTCTACTTAAGATAAACATGGTTTATCTTTTTTTAGTTAAGATAAACAGGTTTTTTTAAACATGAGACTGAATATATTTAGACAAGGTCTAATAATGTAGACATGCAGTGTTGCCAAATGATTTTTCAAATAACTATCTTTACCATATGCCTTAAAACACGGCACAGTTGTGCCAAAAAAAAAAAAAAAAAAAAAAAAAAAAAAAAAAAAAAAAAAAAAAAAAAAAAAAAAAAAAAAAAAAAAAAAAAAAAAAAAAAAAAAAAAAAAAAAAAAAAAAAAAAAAAAAAAAAAAAAGAAATCCCTTTCATGGTGAACTACAAAGAAATCTGTCAAGTGAGGTCGGGGGCCACAGCTATCTGTTGGAAAGCATTCTCTCTGCTGCAATTAAAGAAGCTCCAGATTAAGCTGCCCTAATGCCAATCAGCATGATTGAAGCAAGAATATAGCTAGGAATATAAGGACTGCATATTGGTTCTGGCACAACTATCGCACTAAAAACGTGGTGTGAATTTCATTATTTTGTAAAACAAGTATCTTGACAAAGCTCTGTGCAGAGGTCCAGTGCTCATTACTGAAATCTGGGGAAATGGCAGTGGCATTTCTCAATAGATTTGGCTTCCTTGCTTTGCCCTGAAGAATTCTAGTCAAGTGGTGCAGAATGTGGGAAGATAAGAACAGAAACATAAGCCTTGCTCTGCAGTTTCTCTTTACAACCATTTCATCAGTAATGATTTAAGACTATTTCTTTGTGCATTCAGCTACCTGAATGTTGTAGGGTGTGGCGGTGCCACTCACGGGACTTGTGGAAACCTGCTTTCCCTATTCTTGGTTTACTGGGGAAGAATGAACTTCCTTCAGGGCTCATGTGGGAAAGTGTGAACTCTGGCTACATTCCCCCTCCAAAATTTCCCTAACCCTATTCCTAACCCTAAGGAGCATCTGAATATCATTTCAAACATAGTGAGACAGCAAAATAGAGAATCAAGTAAGATCCCAATGTTTAATTTGAAAGGAAATTAAGCAATGACCATGGGAGAAAGATAACATTCTGTGAAATCAGCTTGATCTTAGATGACTAGTTTATGTGGGACCTACGTTTTGAGGTGATACAGATGAGTGGTATTTGAATGTATTCCACTTCTTGAAAGTCAGAGTGAGACATTAGAAGTCAGGGAAAAGCACAGGAGGTGACCATGGCAAAGCTAAATCTATACTGTTCCACTATGTATGACCATTAGATGTATCAAATTAAAGCTGCTTCCAAGCAGAGTTTCCAAGAGTCTTAACTTAACCCATAATCGTGAGAACTGGATGAGCAGCTTGGAGGAAGAAGGGTAGGGCCATTGCATCAAAAGAACTCTTGAGTAGACAAACTGATTTGCGACTAACACAGAAGTCTCCAAATGGAAAGTCATTTTTTTTTTTTTTTTTTTTTTTTTCTGATTTGGGGCACTAGAAAATGTAAGTCTGCAGCGAAGGTGAATTGCAAAGCCATCACAGACAATGAGTGTACGTGAGTGCCTGTGCCATCCGTCTCCCGCGCGTGTGATGCACAATGAAGACTGACAGGCTCTCCGCCAGGGACCTTGGAATATTCCTCCCCAAATCCTGTCACTGCCCTGCCTTCAGTGCTCCTGAAGCCCTCTCCTGCTTTGCTTTCTTCTTCCTGAGGTCACTTCACCTTGGGACGAGGCATCTGGCAGGGTCTGCTACCTTCTCCTCCATCAGTCCTCCTCACAACCCTGGAGGGGTCGCCCTCAGGGCACGTTGGACCTGGTGCTCTTTTCCTGAGTCATTGCCTGATGCTTCATTGCACTCGGAATAAATCTGACTTTCATCAGAATAGGCAGACCCTCCATGGCCTCTTCCCAGCTTCCCTTGCAGAGTACTGGTTGACACTCTGTGGCTTGCCATTTGAAGGAGCCTGATCCACCGTGCTGAGCTCCCAGCCTATTCTTAGTAATGTGTTCTCCTTCCACTGTCTAATATCTTGGATTCAAAGTTGCCTTTCCCAACTCCAAGCCTGTGGGTACCCTGCCCTGTTGTTATGGTTTGGGTATAGATGTCCCCCCAAAACCTCATGCAGTCATGGGATGGCTTCTGGAGTTTGTGATTGATTATTGTGGGTGTGGATGCTACACCCGCCTTGAGGAGGGGGAGACAGTCTAGCAAGCTGCCTGAGCTGCTGCTACTCCCTTTGCTCTCTGCTCTTTGCCACTGCCATGAACAGTTATTTTCTGCCATGTTCCTCTCTGCTTTGGAGCCAGCTGAGCATGAACTGCAACCTCCAGTAATTGTGAGCTAAATAAACCTTTCGTTCCCTAACTTTGAGTGTTAGGCATTTGTCCCGGCAGTAAGAGAAGAGTAACTGAGACACCTGGGCTCTCCCAGAAGCTCATGCTTACTCTGATGGCACTGAGATGGCTTAGGAACATTTTTTATGTATTTGGCACAGGATCTCCAGGGTCTCCCTACACAGATTGGACTTGTAGTTATCATCCTGTTTTTGGCCTCCCAAGAGCTGGGGTTACAGGCACATACCATCATGCCCAGGCTTACCTGTGAACATTTCTGGTTTTCTCATGAATCTAAAGTTCTTGAGATGGTCTGTGTCTTCCCTCTGTTTCTACATATTAGCAAGTGCACATTGAATGCATAAATGTTAAATCAATCTGTATGCAATGTAGCCAGAAATCAACGACTTTGCTGGGCCCCCAAACAAAGAACAGAAGTGGCTCGTGCTGTACTGGGTGAGTAGAAATGAAAGTAAAGATAGAGGTGGAGAATATTGGATAGGAGAGGGTTATAGGGATATAAGAGAGGGCTGAGAGAGAGCCCTCTGAAGACAAAAGACACATTGGTGTATTCTTAGAAAAATTTCCTAAATGGATCTCAAATGGCAGGCACAGCTGTGGAAGTATCTTCCCTCCTTCAGAGACTAGATGAGACGCATGTGTAATTGCCACAGCTTTCAAATGCGACATGAGCACTGCAGCAGCCCACGGACATCTGTGTCAAACAGTAAAGCAGCAATGGTACTGTGCTATGTTTAAAGCCAATTTGTATAAAATTTGCACAATACCTTGTTTCTTTTTTTAATATGGAATAATCCAAAAGAAATTGTTCCTCTGTATCCCAATTAGGGCACCACATTTTTCGATTGGATTTCAGCTCTAGCCTACCATTTCTGCACCAGAGAATGTGGTAATGGTTATAGTCATCTCCCCATCTGCCATGCCATAGGGTCTGAGCAGAACTCCTCTGCGAGCCACTCTAAGAAGCCCTGAATGATACCAACTCAGGGAACCCATGTGAAACTGGGCAAATGAAATCTGCTCCTTCAGGTAGAAGAGAAGAAATAGTGCAGATAGTCTTAGGGTTACTTCTGTGTAACAGGAGCACAGGACATGTCACACCTACTGAAGCCCTCTTCATTTCCTGACATCCTTCAAATTCCATCTCACTGAAATAACCAGAACTGCTGTTATCCCTGCTCTGTGGGATAAAATTGCATAGGGAACATGAGTGGGATTGTGGGCCCCAGAACAAAGCTGCCTGGGGTGGACCTCAGACCCCAGTTCTTAGCAATGAAACCAAATGTGGGCTTCCTTAGTTTTCCATTTCTTTGTAAAGTGGAACAGCAGCAGTACAACATTATAGCAAAGATCCTGTAATGGGAAATGAATAAATGTGTACAGATTTCAGATTACAAGGCTGACACCAAAGGAATACCTGATAATGTGTGGTTTTTTGTTTTTGTTTTTTTTTTTTTTTGGCTTTTGGAAATAGGATCTCACTATGCAGTTCAGGCGGGCCTTGAGCTCACTTTTGTAGCCCAGGCTGTTCTCACACTCACACTGATCCTCCTTCTTCAGCCTCCTAAGTGCTGGGGTTACACTGTGGTTGTTGTTACTACTGCTATTTTTATTTTTATTTTTTTTTCCAAACCAATGTCCTATAATAAAGGCATCAGGAAAGGCTTTTCTGTGAAAAGGAATCTAAGAAACAAGAAGGGGGACAAATTTTATAGACAAGGGCTAAGAGCATATGGGGAATCCTAGAGACAACCAGAAACATTCAAAAATGGGGCAAAACCCTGCCTAGCAAGTGTGCTCAGAGTAGGAAGAAATTAGGCATCAGAATAGAGTGGGTGGCGCACGCCTGTAATCCCAGCACTCGGGAGGCGGAGGCAGGAGGATCAGTGCGAGTTCGAGACCAACCTGGGCTACAAAAGTGAGCTCAAGGCCAGCCTCAACTGCATAGTGAGACCCTGTCTCAAAAAGACAAAAAAAAAAAAAAAAAAAAGAATAGAGTGGAAAGTGGAAGCCACTTTATGCTTCATGGTTTTGGGGACATGCCCAGGTATTTTTCTCTTTCCTCCAGTATTGATGGAAAGCTTTGAAAAAAGTGATAAGTAGCTGGGCGTGGTGGTGCACGCCTGTAATCCCAGCAGTCGGGAAGGAGGATCGGTGAGAGTTCAAGACCAGCCTGCGCTACAAAACTGAGCTCAAGGCCAGCCTGAACTGTACAGCGTGACCCTGTCACAAAAAGACAAAAAAAAAAAAAAAATGTGATAAGTGATAGTGTTGATCCCTTAGGTGAGGAAGAGGTGCCTGAAGATTCTCCTCCTGTTGTATAAAATCTTGACATCAGCTCATTCATTTTTTCTTTTTTTATTTTATTCTTTTTCAACATTGTTTAAGTTGTTTCTTTGATTTCTCATACAAATTTTTGAATAAAACATTGTCTATAGCAACCAAAGCTTTTGCTTCTGTTATAGAAATTTCTTCAGGGCTACCTGTCAGTTATTAGTTGACATCTAACTATCTTCCAATTACAGACAGCCTTCCTGAAGGCAGAACTGCTGGCAAGTTCTGGCAAAGGCCTATATAGGATATGAATTTCCTTCTTGGTTATTTTGGAAAAACAGATAATCTAGAGAGGCCTCTGAAATTAAATGAAAACACATGGGCAAGAAGATGGCAGGTTTTCTGTTTAGTTTCCAGGTTCCTATAGTTTACATCATTTCCAAAACACCTACCCAGGTCCAGTGCTGCGGTTTCCCTGGGCCTCAGCCATTGCTGATGAGACAGAGCCTAAGACACCAACACTGGGGAAGGGTGGCATAGTGAAGATGGTATTTCTTGGCTTTTTCCACAAGAACAAGTTAATCACATCTCTTATTTTAATCTGAAACATAAACTACAGCATGCTAACAGATTTTATAAGACAGTGTCCTTGTTTCTGTGGTGCAGTGATGGTCCATGCTGAAATGGTGGGAGGTTCCACTTCACTGCACCTCTGTTAGTCACTTTAGCATTCTGCAGAAAATGCATGGGAGACATGGCATTAAAAGAAAAATTCGCTACATTCTTACCTGACTTTCAAAGACGCCTTGAAGCTATAGTGCGGTGGCCTGAAGTATGAGTTCACAGATTGAATTTTACTTTTATTGAGATTTAATGAACTTTAGTATTTTTCAGGCTACTTAACACCATCAAGGGAAAATGTTTTTATTCATCATCAATTATTCATATTTAATATATGGATGATTTGCATTCATTAAGGTGTCATAAACAGTGGTCAATTATCCACGACAAATAAATTTTTAGGTACAAGGTTAATAAATGCTAGGTGCACATACCATGCTTATGGTAGTTTATAGTCTGTAATGGGTCATGCACAATATAATTAAGGAATTATATTACTGAATGATTTTATTAACCAAGTTTTTCAAATTAAAAAAGCAGTTTATGTTTATGTTAAAAAATTCAAGCTGTGTGAAGATAATATGATGAAAGTAATTCCCTCTCTGCATCCATGCAGTTCTCTAGATGGAAAGACAGCTGTCGGACCAAGGCAATGTCTATTTACAGTACAGTACCTAAACAGTAAAACATAGTTTTAAAAAACTCACTAATTAAAGCTGGTTGAAGGCATGGTCACTATGACTTGTTGTAGAGTCTGATTTATGGTATGTTTCAAAAGAAATACAGCTTTACCACTTTAGGCTATGTTAAGTAAGTTCTGACTGAGATGAGGAGGATGAGCAGAGCATTTATTTTAAAATATTGATCTGTGTTTTACAGACAGGATTTACCAATATGAATTCTTTGAACATCAAGCGATTGATACTGTAGTGCTTTGAAAATAGTCTGCTGCCCTTCAGAGCTAACTGTTCTTCATTCTTCCTATGTTTATTGAATTTCATTTTACAGAAAGCACTGAGGTAAATTCCAGCTCTACAGTATGATTGGGTTCATGTCAACTTGCATATCACATGCTTCAAAGTGCAGCACTGGCCTTACACAGATGCCTTACTAGGTGTTTGAGAGGATAGCAGGCATTACCCAAGAAAATACTTGTGGAAGAATGACCACCTCATGTGTAATTATTTAGAAAAATTATAACAAATTTTTAATTTGATCTTGACAGCTCCTTCAGAGGTGTAAAGGGCAAATAATAAAGCACTCATCTATAAAGGGACACAATTGTTATTCTTAGGGAAAGTTGGGTGATTGTGATTTGGAAAGGACATTAATAAAGGGAGATTAGTCTTGATGTACAAGGCATAAGTTTTAGGACAGTTGTGAAAATAAAATTGTAACACCCAAAGATAGTAGGGTCTAGCAGGAGGTAATAGGAGTACACTATTACAGAGTTCTCAGATGACTCAAAAATGCTGTCCTATTCAAAAATAGACTTTGATAAGTTAAACAATGTTAAGCCCAAGTAGTAACAACTAAAGACAAGATAGAGTAGTAGAAGAATAATATAAAATGAACTTATAATTAAGTATATTTTATTTAAAAAATCAGTGAAATATAGAAGAAAGCAATGAAAGAACAAAGACAGAAGCCATATAACAAGATGGCAGACCAGTTAGATAAGAACACCCCCCAAATTGATAACGGCACTGTGCAATGTCTAAGTGTTCTAGCTAAAAACTAGACATTATCACACTGGGTTGAAAAAGCAAAACCCAACTGTCATCTTTTATTTTCTAAATTTGCATTTTGTGTATAAAGACATAGATAACTCAGAAGTAGGAAAAGTTACATTGAATAAACACTAATCATAAGAAGTCTGAAATATCTATATAATAGTAGGTAAAATAGAATTTAGTACAAACATATCTCTACTCATCATATGTAACAATGAAAGCATCGATTTTAAGGTGTATGTAAATTATTTGAAAATTTCAAAATGCATGGAGCAATAACTAAGCTGTAAACAAATAAGTAATTATCCTTAGAAATTTCAGCATTATGCTATGAGGAACCAGTAATTAGTAAGAAAGAAAATTGTTAACGAATATGATATTTAAACAGTGCTGTCTAACTGCTTAGTCTCACTGATGATTACACAATAGACTATTCAACAGTGGCAAACTACACATATATGAGTTGCCAATATACTGCATGTAACAGAACTCTCAACTCATTTAGAGCATTTGAAATCATACAGAGCATGTTTTCAGACCACAAAAATGAGTTGAAAATAAATGATAGATAAATGATATTATTCCCTATACCATGGGCACTTGAACTTCGCATCACTATCTTTCTGAGTATCAAACACCTTAGACATAACATGAAGCAGGTATTTTCCATCAATTGTTGATATTCTAAACTTTTAATCCCTATAGAATATGAAAAAAAAACAATTACCCATTGTTACACAGAAATTTAGGAACTTAACCATTTACAAAATTGTAGTGGTACACTTCTATGGCATTTTTTGCTCGTCTCATATTCTCTTTTATTATCTTTTTTCTTTCTTTCTTCTTTTTTTTTTAACACTTACTTGAGAAAGAGTACAGCAATAATTGATATAACATTAGAAGCAGTGCATAATTATAAGACCAGAATGATAGGTATTCCAAGCATGGTTTTAGTATTAAACATTGCTATTCTTAGTGTATTTGCTTAGTTTACAGATATCAGTATATATATATATATATATATATAATTTATATATTCACCATTAAGAAAGACCTTTATGTTCTCTTACACCTACAGAATGATTTCCATTAGTGCCTTTTTAGCTAAGCTTTATGAGTTTCCATTTTTATGTCTTATAGAACAATAAATGACTTGTCTGAGAGAATGAAAAAAAGAAAATAAATGATAGAAGAAAATGTTTCTTCATACATATATATATATATATATATATATATATATATATATATATATATATATAAATCTTCACACAGAATAACATTACATTAAGTTTTTCTCATGGAAATGAAATAATTCTTAGTCTTTTTTTATGATACCAGGGATTGAACTCAGGATCTTTATATTAGACAAGGAAAAATGTTTAAAATTAATGTCCTTAGGAAGGAAATAATAGAGAAAAATCAATAAGACTACAAAAAATGTATAAAACTGTTGTTTGAAATAATCAATAAATTTGACAATCTTACCATGCTTAGAAAAAAAAAAATACCCAAATGGCCAGTTTTAGAAATGTAAAAAAAATAGTAGTCTAAGTTTCACAAACAATAAAACTATAACTGGAAAACATGACCACTCTTTGCAAATAAATGTGACTAATTAGCTATAGAAGACAATTCTAAGACTTGCACAGTTCAAAAAGAAACCCAAATGGCCATATATCTTTAAATAAACTGAATCAATAATAAATAATAAACCACAGGCTGAATAGAATTTCTTATAACTCCTACCAAACATACATGGAAAATGAACTATAATTATCCTTAATTATTTTGGAAACTAGGGAAGAGAAAACTGAACTCATTTTATGAGATCAAAATTACCTTGACAACAAGAACCAAGATAAGACACTACTACAAACCAAAGTTTGCAAAACCAAATAACAAAGTCCTGAAGAATATCTTTCAGGGTTTGGTATGCACTGGTGGTAGAATGACCTCCTAGACTTTCCAAAGTCTGAGTTGGTGCCAGCACCTCAGAGAGATACTCAGCAAAACCAATCCAATAATACACAAAAAGGATTAATGTATCATAACAATTTCAGGATTGAAAATTAAACATCTGAAAATCAATATTTCACCTTATTAAGAGGAGAAAAATTAATGACACGATTATATTGATATAGGGGAATGAAGCTCCCAACCTGAAAGAAACCTGGGCCTAGTTCATGTTCTCTAAAATCGAAGAATGAATTTTAGGAACGATGGCGGTTAAGAGCAGGATATATTTATTGGAGCAAAGAAAGCTCCTGTCTGAGAGATAGACTAAAGGGGGATCCAGGTGGGTTGCCCCAGGAAGCGTTCTTTTCCAGAGATTTTATAGAGTAAAATCATGAGGTGATATAGGTCTAAGGTGGAAAACATGGGAACTCACTAGGTGGGCAAGAGGTGGAACAACACTATGGTCAACCAATAAGATTACAAGCACAATCACTCCCATACTGTTGATTAAATCCAGGAGTAAATGGGGACATGAGTCACATAGCAGGCAGGCACGGCAAGTGGGCATGAATACAGAATGGGCAGAGGGGGGGGGGATCTTTTCCAGTAGGAGGTTGGGTTAGTGATTTCCAGGCAACCTTAAGGTGAGAGACTCACTTAGAATATCAGTCTTGGATGCCTGTCTTTAGGGAGGTGTATGGCTGCATTTGTTTACTCTTTTGTTCTGAAGTAGGGTCCAACTTTGTCTTTCCTGAAGTAACAAAGTCATCTTTTCTTCCATGTGGTCTCCTTGAGGGTCCAGCCTTGTCTGACTGTCTACAATATTTCTATTGAACTCAGTTGCCTGCAACAATATTAAGAAATGCAGAAAGCATTTCTACAAAATTAAACAGCTACACATTATTAATAACTCTCAGTAAATTGGAAATAGAACAAATCTTTCTCAACCTGATAGATGAGCTTTTCCTCAGCTTATAACAAAGGTTGTCTTTGAGGCTGAATCACTTAGCACTTTCTTCCTAAGACTGAGAAAAATGCCAAAACATTTACTTTCATTGTTCTATTTGATGTTATAGTTATTGTCCTACATCATGTAAGGAAAATAAAAATAAAAAGATGGATCTAATCAGATCCATTTTCTAACCAGAAAATGTTAAATTTACAAGGATCACATATGAGTATGCAGAAAATTTTAAGAAATTTATAATAAAACCACTAAAAGAAATAAATTTAAGTATTTGTAGGATACAAAGTTAGTTTGTAATATCAATGTCACTATTGGTTCATATACAATAAAATAATTGGAAAATAAATTTAAAAATACAAAAGTGTTAAAAAGTTAAATATGTGGGCAAATTTAACAAGAATGCCAGGGATACTCAGTAAGAAAAGATTAGTCACTAATGCAGATGGTGGAAAAACTAGATATTTATATAGAAAAGGGCACATTTTCCCTTGACTCCATGTGCAAAATAAATTCAGTAGGTTATAAATTTAATCAAAATCAAAACCAGTAGCTCTAGAAGAAAAAAAAATGTAGGGAAAGAAAGCGTAGAAAAAATATAGAAAAGTATAGGAAAAAAATCTTCCTGACCTATTCTTAGATAACACACATAAAACATGAATCATGAATGATTAAAACTAATACACTAATAAACTAAAACTTCATAAAAATTAATGTGCATTCTATGTAAAACAGTTAATGAAGTGGAAAGGCAAGCCAGAGTTTGTGAAAAACACTTTCATTCTTATATCTGAAAATTGATTTGCTTGTAACAAGTTATTTTAATCTAATAAATCAAACAACCCAACATAAAATACACAGAGATTTGAACAAATAATTCCATAAAGGAAGTATTTAAATGGTTGATAGTAACATTAATGGTTAGAAAATATAAATTAAAACCATCACAAATATGAGCTTTAATCACTAAAATTAAAAAAGACTACATAAGCGAAGTTCTAGAATAGCAGGCACTCCCATGCGCTGCTGAGAGGAATATAAAAGGTCAGGGAACTGTTGGACAATAAAACATAAATTCTATGTGTTCCAGCAATCCCATTCATAGATATTCATACAAAAGCAAATAATACATCCGTGAGGACTGCTGCAATATCGACTTTATTTGTAATAGCCAGTAAAATGGGAAACAATGTAAATGTCCAACACCAAATGAACGGATTAAGAAATTCTGATACATCTGTAAAATGACATTTATTTATTTATTCAAATTTTATGAATAAAGTTATTAATTTCATTTAAAAATAGTTATTAAATTTTATTAAGAGGCATAACCTCTGAAATATTCTGACTTAATAAGCATAAAATAAATGAAAAACCATTTCACGTTTTTCATTGCAAAGCCCAGTCCAACTTCTACCCTTCATTTCACAACAGAGAAATTCTTTTGCTTCTTGTGATGAAATTTCTTTAGTAACAAAGAAGAATGAGCTATTGGCACAGACAATATTAGGGATGTATGCCAAATACACTATGCTGTAGAGAAAACATCACTGTTTATACTTCAATAACATTGGTTAAAAAATTCAAAACTAAGCCCAGAGATATCAAGTGAAAGGTAAATCTACCCCAAGTCAATGATGATAAATGATATCTTTTACAGTGACTTCATCCTTATGTTTTCAAAATGTCTCCATTTTTTCCAAAGCCAGCAAGACTATCTGAGATTCACTCAGGAAGTAATTATTTAGCAAATACAGTGTGCCACAAGTGTACATAAACCTTGTTTATATGAAACAAATAAAATAAATGTATATAAACATTTACCGGGTTGAAGAGCATTTGCCCAAAGTTTAGGTCCTTCTAGAACCTGTGAATGTGAATTTATTGGAAAATGAAGTTTTGTAGTTTTAATTAAAATATTAGGTGAGCTAGATTAGAGTGGGCCTAATCCAATGACTGGAGTCTTTATAAGAAAAAGAAAAATTTGGACAAATAGACTTAGAGGATGTATGCAAGACAATCATGTGAGGAAAAAGGTAGAAACTGGAGAAATTTATTTAAAAACAAGAAAATGTCAAGGATTGTCAGCAACTATCTGAAGAAGAAAAAAGTAAGGCAGAAAGATATCCTACTAATATTTTGATTTTAAATTGTTAGCCTTTGGTTGTATGATTATAGGGTTTTTATTGTACTAAAATCACTTGTTTAGTATATATATATATATATATATATATATATATATATATATGTATATATATATATTTTTTTTAATTAAATGTTCTTGGTTATTGCAGGGTGTCACTATGCAGTTTGTACTTATGGTGACCTCCTTGCTTTCAGCCTTCCCAGAGCTGGGATTATAGGTGTGCACCACTGTGCTTGGACTTGGGCCTGCTCAGCTTGCAGGCAGGGCTGATGCAGCTTGTGGTGCCAGGACTTCAACCTCAGTCCCTGTGCTTACCTAATTTTGCTTAAACTTGCCTACACAGGTGCTTTAGTCTGCTGAGCTATCTTGCTGGCCCTTGTTTATGATTCTTTGTTACAATAGCTATAGGAAACTAGCACAATACCCAATTTCTAAAATGTGAAATGAGATTTTGGTGCTATAGAGGAGTTAAAATAACATTAACTTTGATCTCTAAGAAAATCTTTTAGGAAATGATCTCCAGACATTATAATTTATATCTAGATGTCCCCCAAAACCTCATGTGCTCATAGGAGGGACCTTTGGGAATTGGCTGACTAATGAGTGTGTGATGCTGGATTAAAGACGCAACAAATGGAGCAGCCCACTGATTAGCACGACTGTGGGTATGGATAATAGGACGACCAACCCTGGTGTGAGCAGCACCAACAGATAGTTTGTAGCCTGAGTGGAGTAAAAAGGGAAGTGAAGGTGCGCTTGGGCTTGCCTGCTGTCTGCCCTGACTCTTGGCCAGGCTGCTTGGCTTTGCAGTCTGCTAACTATGGAGCAAAACTTCTTCAAACTGTGATGAGCTAAAATAAACATTTCTTCCCTTAACTTTCAAGTGAGAAGTATTTGGTTCCAGCAACAAGAAAATAACCAAGGCAGACAGTTGTGTTTGTCAGCTTTCTATCACTGTGGCAATTTGCTTGATATACTCAATCTAAATGGAGCAAAAGTTAGTTTAGCTCATGGCTTCAGAGGATTATTCCATGGTTCCTTGGCCATGTTGCTTTGGACCTCTGGAGGCACAGAATACCGTGGTGGCAGCAGTGAGCAGAGGAGGCTTGTTTACCTCACGACAGCAGGAAACAAAAAGAGGGACTTGGAAGGATGGGATTCCACTATTTTCTTCAGAGGCACATGCCCAGTGACCCAACTTCCTTTTCTGCTAAACCCCAGGCAAAGGTTCCATCACATCCCAGCAGTGTCACATGCTAGAGACCAAACCTTTACTAGAGCCAAGCTAGAGCACAATGTGAGTCAGAGTTACCAAGATAAAGAAGGCAGGCAGGGAAGGGGTTAATAGTAGCTTTATCTGTACCTTTTAAAGATAGAAATGGAAATTAGGCACACTAGAACACTGAAAGGGAGACAGAGGGCTGCAGATATAGGAGAGGAAGAATGATTGCTGCTTCAGAATCTCTAAGAAAGACAGAGGAGAGAACAGTGGGTGGAAAGCTGGAATCTGATATGACCTATGCTTCCACTGGTGGGTCCTTCCCCATGTGGACGAGAATGTATAATTCTATGCTAAAGTGAATGTCCTTTTAGAAAGTCATATATTATGAACAAATCTTCAATTCAGTTCAGAACCTCCTTCTAGAAGGGAAAGATTTGATACAGTTACTTATATACACTCTCATCTCAAAAAAATGAATTTTGACACACACTCACACAAAAGAAACTCTATTACTTTTCCATCTGCTTCATTTAGATTTATAGAGCTACTTGACTTCAATTTATGAGGAATTTTTCCTTTAAGGTACTTGGGTCAGGAGGTGCTGGAAATTTCTCATCTTCATGAGCCAAAGTGATTGATCCTTTAAGCAAAGCTTTACCGATTATATTCATTTATGCATGTCCTTCTCTGCTCTGGGCCTCAAATCTCACAGCCTCCTGATCCCCCGATTCAAAAGCATTTCCAGAATATCCTTAACAGTTTAGCAGCTCTCCTTGCTTTGGGGACTGATAAATAAGACACTGTAAGCATTTGGGAGAAAGTGTGGCTATCATTCATGTCCTAGAGAATAAGTAGTAATGCCCACATTATAATAAAAATGGATGAGCACGAAATGATTTATTCCCTAGAAGAATATGCGGATGTTGTACAGGTGCAGCGTAATTGTTAGGATTGTCCCTAGCCCTGTCTAAGGTTGACAGGGACACAGCCAGTATCTGTCTGAAACATTTTCTCTGGGGATTATTGAAAGGCAAATGAAATTCCCGAGGGAAAATTTGATGCTTGTAGCACACAGGGTAGTTATAGTTGGCAGTGAGGATGGGAGTTTATTCTATGGCTCTGGTAGACTTATACAAGTTACATTTTGTGAATTCTTAACTTTTTTATAATATTAATTATAATTTCCAAATTCTTGCTGGTTTTAGTTGCATTTGCAATGGATATTTTAACTATTTCCTCGTTAAAAGGCTCTACTAGTCCTATACCTGAGGAGACAATGGAGGAAGCAGAGGCCTTTCCAGGGATTCAGGCAATGTGGTGACCGAAGAAATTTGTATTCTTTATTCTTGTGGAGCTGATTTATTTATGTATAAAATCATTTCATTAAAATTATTTGGGTTAAATCCAAGTTTTTTTTTAATTAGAAAACTTTAAAACTTATATAGTGAGGTGATGCCTCAGCTGCAGAGTGGCAGTGCTCTCTCCACTACATGACAGTCTATATAACACACAGGCTCTTTACTGACCAAACATCAAGGAACAAAGGAATTCCTCAAGCCCGTGACTGAGACACCATGTTGATGACCCATCTGAGCCCTGCTCATGATCTCTGGCAGAAGCTTGTGCATGTCCACATGGAAATGTTTCTAAGATACAGGTAATTCAGTATTGTCTGAAAAAAATTGTATGCTCTAGATGTACGTATATGGAAAATATTGCATGAGGGCTTTAGCTGGGTGGCTGGCCCTGTCTTTGCCATGAACTTGGTAACATGTGTGTTGCCTCCTCCTTTTACAGCTAACTCATTTACTATAACTCCCACAAACAGCGATCAGTTTGAGCCCATTACTTCTCTCCCTCTTCTTTTTCTAAGCTATTCCTCTTCCCCTTCCTGGTCTTGTCTTGCTTCTTGTTTCTTCTCTATTTATTCTTTGCTAGCTTATGCATTTGGATATTCAGTATGAATAATCTTATAAACTTCAATGCTCCATAAATTAATAAAATTACCTAACAAGTCTATTTTGATAGACTTTTATCATAGCTTTTGATATGGGACATTCAATAAATTTCAGGCGCCACTCATCCCACTTGCCTATTCTCATTCATACATGTCTGTGAGTGGCCTAGCACTTATGTAAAATGCTGCACCAGGGACTGATTGATGGCAAGCTTTTAACAATTAGAAATGTTGAGTCAGTCAGATAGCTCAGTGACAGATGCAGGGGCTGGGGTCCAATTCCTTGGCAACGCAGGCTGTGCTGGCCCTGCCCCTGGGGCCTGATAAGATGGCAACTGAGACTGGGCATGGTGGTCCATGCTTGGAAGGCTGAAAACAGGAGGATCACTATGAGTCAGATCTATGTAGTGAGACCCTATGAACCTTTACCAAATACATTTTAAAAAAATTAGAAATGCTGTTATGGTTTATGTCTAGTTGTCCCCCCAAAGCCTCATGAAGTCATGGGGCAGGGACTTCTATAGATTGAGACTTGACTCATGAGTCACTGGGATTATGTGATGTAGCACTGATCTAGAATTTGAGACTTGATCCATGATCCCTGGGATTATGTGTTTTAAGTACTTCTGGGATTATGGGTGTAGCCTAAGGTGGATAGGCTAAGATAGAGAGCCTGATGTAATTTAAAGAGAGACAGAGAGACAGACTCACGCTGTTGCTCTCTGCTGCCCTGGTTGTTCTGTTGCCTCTGTCATGATTGTTGCTGTTCTGCTGCCATAAACTACTGCTCTCTGCCAGGTGCCATTCAACCTTGGAGCCAGCCGAATATGAACTGAAACTTCCACAAACTGTGAGCTAAATAAACCTTTTCTTCCTTCATTTTGGGTGTCAGGTATTTCTCCCAACAACGAGAGAAAAGTAACTAAAACAAATGCCTAACCCGGGATCTTGTCTCACATTGGGTGAGTGTAGTGTAAAGGCTATGAATTCAGATGCCGCCTTACCAGCTTTGGGACTCTCAAGGCTGCAGAGTCTAAAAGCGAGCTTCCTGCTGCTTTCCATAGACCAGCAGAAATGCGCAGTACGGTTGTCCAAACCGTCCTGTTTACATTCAAAGCTATATCTTTTTCCCCCTCCCTCTCCTGTCTTTCTCTTCAACTCAGGAACTCTTTTCTTTTGGAGAAGATAAAGCTTAATGTTATGCTTTATGTCTAGTTGTCCCCCCAAAGCCTCATGTAGTCATTGGGCGGGGACTTCTATAGATTGAGACTTGACTCATGAGTCACTGGGATTATGTGTTTTAGTACTGATGGGATTATCGGTCTGAGTAGGGCTGGGACTATGGGTGTGGTCTAGGGCGGATATCCTAAGGCAGAAAGCCTGACAGGAATAATAAAGAGACAGAGAGACAGACTAGAGCTGTTGCTCTCTGCTGCCCTGTTTGGTTGGCTAGCTCTGTCACTATTTTGCTGCTGTTCTACCACCATGAACTGGATGCTCTCTGTACTGTTCCACTCAGCCTTGGGCCAGCCAAATATGGACTGAAATCTCCAGTAACTGTGAGCTAATAAACCTTTCTTTCCTTCATCTTGAATGTTGAGTATTTGTCCTAGCAATGAGTAAAAAGTAATCATACTTAATTTGTTTCTTCTCCCTTTTTTTCTCTTTCAATTGTTTGTACTTTTTCTCTTCTTAATTTTTTATACATTTTTTTCTTTTTCTTTTTCTTCTTCCAATTCTGCATGAATGTATGTGGTAATATGAATAACTGGTTAGAAAACAACACTGTGCACTCTAACAAATACTGTGAAATTCATGTTGGTTTGTTAAGTGAAATTTTGTATCACTTGTAATTTTTTTCTGTTTTAATACTGTTTTGTACTGTCTTTTAAAAATTAACAATAAAGAAAAGAGATCCCTTTTCTCATGAGCTCAGTGCCCTTCCAGACAGAAAGTCGCCCACCTGGCCGATTCCCTGCACACTGGAACCAGCTCCATCGTGCCCAGTCCCTGACTGAATGGGCTCCCAATTTGCCTGCCCACAGAATCTTTCAAACAAATTAATCTGCCCCCCGGGGCACCTCAGCTGCTTGCTGCTGCAAGGCTGGCCTGTGGCAGTGCAGGCAAGGTTGCTATGCAACCTACAGGCGGGCGCCTCCTCCTCCCTGCCTGGGAAGCCACCCACTTCTATCCTCCAAGATGAGAGCAAGCAGCCTGCGCTTCTAGGCTTTAGTCAGACCTAAAGCATGTTCCCTCTTCTTGGCTAAAGTCACATGTACTTTCATAGGTAAATTTTAAAAGAGCAGGAAGTTTTAAAATTATTTAGAAATATGGAGGTTTCTTCTGCCTTTTTCAGTCATTTTTCATAGCTTTTCTGCACATGCGCCTGTGTACTGGCTTATATGATGGTCTTAAACACAGTAAACAGAACTTACCTTTATGATAATTTGACCAGCAAGTATGAAAAAGAAATAATTCCAGGTGTTAAGTTACTTAAAACACTATGAGCTACCAAACAAAACTGTCAGGTTTATATGCAGCATGTGTATCTAAGATTGACCATCTCCTCTACAAAAAATTCTGGAAATTTTTTGGAAATCAGTGAATTACTTTTAAAAATTAGTAAAAGAGAAGCCGAGGCTGTCAGTGGTATAACAATTGATGTATGTCATATCTATGATCCCTTTTCCTAAATTATGCATCCTAAATCAGAGTAGATTTGTGGAGGCCACCTGTCAACCCTCTGTGATTGTCTCCATTTTGGCTGACCCTATTCCTGAGCATTGGTGTGTACGGAGTTGGCGAGGACTTCTCCTTAGCCCTTCGATTGTGTATTAGTTACTTTTTGCTCGTTGCCGGGACAAATACCCAACACTCAAAATGAAGGAAGGAAAGTTTTATTTAGCTCCCAGTTTGTGGAGGTTTCAGTCCATATTCGGTTGGCCCAAGGCTGAGTGGAGCAGGGCAGAGAGCATCCAGTTCAAGGCGGCAGAACAGTAGCAAAATGGTGGCAGAGGCAGCCAACCAAACAGGGCAGCAGAGCAGCAGCACCAGCTCGAGCTCAAGTCTGTCTCTCTGTCTCTATATTACATTCAGGCTCTCTGCCTTAGCTCCCGCCCTAGGCTACACCCATAATCCCGGAAGTAATTCCACCCATAATCCCATCAGTACTAAAGCCCATAATCCCAGGGATCATGGATCAAGTCTCAAACTCTAGAAGTCCCTGCCCAATGACTCCATGAGGCTTTGGGGGGACAACTAGACATAAACCGTAACAGATTGCCTTTATTTTTTTCAGTTGCCTTTAAACAATCTATATTGGTCTTTCCAGGGTGCTGAGCGTAGTCTCTGAAATTGGCAGGCAGAGTTTCCCCAGGCAGATCGCCTGTTGTTGCCTTGTGTTTGCCAGGACCAGGTGGAATGAAGGTCCAGTGCTCTACACCAGCAGGCTGAACTGAGCCTTGGGACAGTGGTGGTGACATCCTAGGGATGGAAAGATCACACATTAGATGGAAAGATCACACATTTATCACAAATAAAACTCAGCTCATTAGAGTTGAAGTGCCAACCCTAAAACATTAGACACTACCTCAGTTGTGTTGCACAAATTAGCCTTTCTGCATATGTTTCCCTGCATATTGTAGAGTCGCTTGCAGGCCTCCCACTTAGCCCAGCTCCTACAGTTCTCCTACTTCCCTGTATCCTCATCCTCAAGCCACTCCTTCCTTCTTGAATTAATAAAACCTAGGTCTGGCCCTTGATAGAGGCCTTTGCTCAGGATAGCCATCATTATCTCTGGACTTAGAACCCCTAGGCTCCCCATAACTTCAAATATGCACCAGAAGTGGTAGATTGAAATTAATTTGCTAAATACCAGTAACTTTTCAATGGGATTACAAATATAAACTTCCTGGGCTAAGATGAGGACAAGGAACGGCTCCCTACATTGACTTAGAGTGAGCACTTCATTCATTCATTCATTCATTCATTCATTCATTCATTCATTCATGCACACACAAGATGTAATTATTATCCTGCTACAAGGATTAAATTTGATGAGTCTTAAGAGGATACTTAGAATTACATATCATGTAATACCAGGCTGAGAAATAAAACTCAGCTCATAAAATTAAAGAATTTTAAGGTTGGAAAAGATTTCAGAATTTTTAAAGCAAGGCTCAGAATGTCACAGGGATTTGCTGAAGATCATAGGAGTTCTGTGAGCTCCATGGGTTGGGCTGCAGCTGCTCCCAGCGCTGCACTGTAGCAGTGGTTCAATGAATGGAAGTGACATAAAAAGCAATTCTCTTTAAAGTGTCGAAACATATGAGATAATAAAAGAAGCACAGCAGATAAGAGATACACGTAGGTGGTCCGCATATGGGAGAGGTCCAGGAACAAAGCAGGTTTTGAACTGAGCCCAAAAATGGCTTAATATAACTTTCATCCGCAAGGTAAAAAGTGAAGGACATTTTTATTAAAAGGGACATGAGAAGCGAAGTTGTCTAACATCTGGAATATGGTTAATGCACTCCCGGTCAGTAGGGTGCTTGACAGAATTAGAGATTAAATTCCTGCCCAAGAACAAAAATAGATACTAAAAGCAAAAGTTAAAAAATAGTAAGTTTGTAAAAGTGTAGGTAATGTTTTCATGGCTTTATAGAGTTAACATGGCTGTGAGATCCTTCTAAAATAAACAGAAAGCTTAGATACCCAAGAAGTCAAGATAAGTAATTAATAAAATTTTGTTGTCTATGTAGTGAGAAATCTGAAACACCGGTTAACTTTTATTTCTATAAGAGTTGGAAGAGTTTCTCTAAATTGCCTTATTTTATTGTTTCATATCCCACCTTGCCAAAATTGATTCCTGCGAGCTACCAGAGTATGTTCACAATCGTTTGAACCAATATTAATAATGGTTACCACTTATTGAACAAGTGCCGGCTGGCTACTCATGTACTGTGATGCAGATTAAACTATGCTGTTCTTATGCTGGAGAAAGTATTGTCTTGTTAGGATAGATGCATATCTTTTGCTTTTTTAGCTAGAAAATAGAAACTATCAATCATCTATGCCTAGAGAGGGGTAGTGGGGGTGCTCACCTTGTATTGCTTCTTGAGAGTGACTCACCTTGGAAACTGACTCATATCTGTACTTTGAAGCTGTCATTTCCCATACAAAAAGATAATTGTAGTAAGGCCAGAACTGACAAGTGGTGTTTTGATGTAAACAATGAGCAAATGAACAGATCAATAAGTGCTGAGCAAGGCATGCTTCACCTCAGATTATATTGACTTACTGCAAAAATAATGGACAGCCACAACGAAAATGTATTACACTTTATCTGAGTGATGGTTGTAGCAACATATAAGATAATAGATGAACTCAGCTAAGACTTGCTGCAAAAGAAGCATCAAGAAGGACTATGGGAAAATCAATTTGCAAGCACCTTCATGAAATAAAGTTTTTGAAAAACAATCAGTATGCCACTAAAGAAAAATACCTGTCACACATGCATGTAATAGAAGGTCAGAATGGACAAGAATTACATTTTCATTTTAGATAAAGATCTGACCTTCAGCAGAGGTTATTTTAGTGATGTCATTATTCTGAGGCATCAGGTCAATCTCTCCTGGGTCCATACAGGAGGACAATGAAGAGCTGTGTCTGAGGAGTTCTCAGGGGTGAGTAACAAACAGTGAGATGCACCTCAGTGAGTATGATGAGTAGACAGCTTCTTCTGTTAACTAGTTAATTGCTGTCTCAGGATTGGAGTCAAGATCTTGTTCTAAGGACGTCTTTACCTGTGATAAATCTAACTGATGGATTGACAGGCCATTTACTCCCCACGGTGATTACCTATATAGGCAACTTTGTACCAGATCGGCTTATCAGATCTCCTGCACGGATTCAGTTTTCTTTTGCACTGACAGCTCTTTCTTGCCTTGAAACCTTTAGTATGCCTAACTGTCTCCAGATCAGCATCCTAATATTGGTTCAAATGATTTCAAGCAAGGTCTGCACCTTGCTTGAAAATACATGTACACATACAAGTCTGGGGGATGGCTTTGGCTTCACAATTCCTCTGATATCTCCAAGCACTTTGAAGACAGCCATGCTTCATTATGAAGAGCTAGCATCTGCCATGGCTTCCTCCTTGGAAAGGCAGTAAAGTCTCCTCTCAGAATGACAGCCACTTTTCTTCCTGCTTCTCTGACTAATTTTCAAGTGAATTCAAAATATAACAATGTTGGGGATGACTTGGACATAGAAATAGGAGAAAAGGATTTGATATCAAGTGACTTCTAGGAAATTGCAAGTACAAGTCAACGAGAACTGTAATACACTTAGAAGTGAATTTTGAAAAGAAAGGTTTAAATTAGCAATATGATGTCCCTAACTTTTTTGGAAGTCTATCCTGAGAGGTACAGCTGAGTCAAATGGCATTTCTACTTTTAATTTTTTCAGGGATCACTACACTGCCATCCATAGTGTACTAGGTTACATTTCAACTATCAATGTAGAAAGTTTGCTTTTTCTTTAGATCCTGTCCACAATGTGTTGCTTTTTTGTTCTTGATAATGGGCAATAGAATCTTAGAATTGTTTTGATTGGTAATTCGCTAATAGCTAAAGATGCTGAAAATATTTTACGCATCACTCTATTTTGACAATTCTCTATTCATTTTTTCATTGAGTAACTTGTTTTTCAGAGGCTAGCTCTTTATATAGCTTACATATTAATCCTCTATTATAGTAGCTGACAATTTTTTTTCCCATTCTGTAGGTCTTCTTTTCACTCTCTTGATTGCTTCACTGGCTGTGAAGGTTTTTAATTTGATGTGATACTTGTTGATTCTTGATGCTATTTCCAGTGCAGTTGGAGTTCTGTGAAGGAAGTCCTTGCCTATGCCTATGGCTTCAACTCTTTACTTTGTTTTATTACAGCCTAACAAGTAAGTACAAGATACTATACATGGAAAAACTTATTAATAGTCATATGCAACTACATGTATGGATATTCCACATCATATACTCTAAAACAGAAAAAGTAATTTTTTTTTTTTCAGTACTGGAGATTGAACTCAGGTCTTGCATTTTCCAGGCAGGTGGTTATTATACTGAGCTATCTCCTTGGCTCTGAAAAGGCAAGTTGTAATGGTCATATTTATATACAAGAAAATAAAAGGGAGAATAGAGAAAGTTTAGAATCACAGTGGTGGCAAACATATAGCATCTGTGATACACTGGGATTTTGTATAATTGAAAGTTCTGTTATTATAGTTTTTTGAGACAAAAGATTATTTTCTATAAATTAAAATGTCAGTATTGGGGCCAGTGAGATAGCTCAGTGGTCCAAAGCACCTGCTTAGGCAAGCTTAGGCAACCACAGGGACTGAGGTTCCATCTGTGGCACCACATGCTGTGCCAGCCCTACCCCCAGGGTAGGCTGAGCCAGCCATAAGGTAAATAAATAAAATTTAAACAAAAAATTACAAATAAAATAAAGTGTCAGTGTTCATGTTTAATTGAAGTGTTATCACTTTGTGATAAACAAATGGATAAGGGGTTGTAGTTTTAATTCTGGGTCTCTAAAATTTTGCTATCACTGGGTTAGAGAGTGTGGGACGTGAAGCAAAGAAAGAGTAAGGGAAGTAATTTAAGTGGATGTAAGGGAAGATTTGATACCGAGTCCAATTAATGACCTGAGAGAAACACTAATTTAGTGTACACTATGAAACTACTTGGTTTAGGAGAGCCTAACATGATAGCATGATATGGCAAGATGCAATCAAAGTAAAAACAATGTCTGGCACCTATAAGATATTACACACACACACACACACACACACACACACACACACACGCACACACACACACACACACACACACACACACACACTCTTTTTCTTCAAAAAGAAACATGAGGGGCTGCCAAGATAGCTCAGTGTACTAAATGCCTGCTTAGTCAAGCTCAGGGACCAGGGTTCAATCCCTGGTATCGCATGCTGCTGCTGGAAAAATATAGGGTACAGAAAAATGGAAAAATATTCCAGAGAGAGATTATATGAGAGAAGACAAGAAATATTAATAGTAAGGAATCTTGAAAGATGAAGTGATGAAAATAGCAAAAAATGCTGATGGGTTCAACATATTATGGCAAGCCACACCTAAGGAGCAATAAAACTTAACAGTATTAAGTTTAAGACTAGTAAAAACATATACATTAGGGGCCCTGAGGGATGGCTCAGTGGTCTAAAGCCCCTGCTTGGGAAAGCTTGGGCGGCTTCAGGGACTGTGGTTCGATCCCCGGCACCGTATGCTGTGCCAGTCCTGCCCTCGGGGCGGGCTGAGCCAGCCATAAAAATGAGTGAATAAACAAATAAAGGTTCTGAAACAGAAAAAAATAAATAAATAAATAAAATTAAAAATTATTTTAAAAAATCATATACATTATATTATAAAGAACTATACATTGAAAATAATTGATACATCCAGAGAAGCTTGAAGCTGCATATATAGGTTAAATTTTTCCTAAACTCTGGGTTGGTAGATGGGTAATCAATAATATTGGAAGTGTTGGAATTTATGCATTAGTTCGAAGTTAATTTTTGACAAAATGCCAATTTTTTTTGTATGAAATGTCTTTGAGCTTACTCTCAGAAACAGAACTGATGGGTCCGGCCCATGTGGGAACCGGCTGAGTTGCCATGGCGACTCCACGAGGCGGTGATGAGCACAGAACAATTACCTACCTCTTCTTTTTTTTTTTTTTTGAGACAGGGTCTCACTGTGCAGTTCAGGCTGGCCTTGAGCTCGCTTTTGTAGCCCAGGCTGGTCTCGAACTTGCACCGATTCTCCAGCCTCAGCCTCCCGAGTGCTGGGATTACAGGCATGCGCCACCACGCCCGGTTTACCTACCTCTTCTTCCCAGCACACCCTTCGCCCAGCGTGCCAAAATCTACCTCACTTCCCAGGAAAATCCCCAATGAGCCCTCACAACGTCACTACCTCACCTGCACAAGTCTCTCCCCTTTAAAAACCTATAAATATAGCTGCCCCTATTGTTTGAGCCCTGAAGGCCTCTGCGTGCCTTTCCCGGCGGTCCTCCTGTGTCCACAATAAAAGCTCTTTTGTCTTTTCTATTATTTTGCCACGCCATCGCCATCACTGCCACCTTCGCTGCTGGGTAAATTTATCAAGAACACTGTGTGAAATATGTAAGATATGGATGTAGGGAGAGCAAAGCAGATTTCTTAGACATAAGAAATATATCAATTGAAATTTCATATAATGACAAATGACAAACTGTGGCGAACTATTTTGAAAATGTTTTTCACCTTTTAAGACTTTCAAATGGGCTTTTAAAATACTCTTAGACTCATGAAAATTCATTTCGTATTAGTTTTATGAACATAATATAGCTTTATAATCATTTCTTTTCCTCATATAAAAATAAAAACATACCAAATATTTTGCTTAGTGATATTCCTCGTAAGCACTTTTGTTCTTAGACATAGATACTCCCTTTTAAGAGCTAAATATCTTTAAATTCATCTTACGACAGTATGTCAAGTGTATATTTTAAAAGTCAACAATTAGGGCTGGGGAAAGAGCTCTGCAGAATAAGTGCCTGCCTGGCAAGCTCAGGGTCCTGAGTTTAATCCCTGGTAGTGAATTAAAAAAACAAAAAAGGCAACAATTGTCACTGACAACTGAAAAGACTGTCATACTGTGAATAGATAAGTGACTACAGGAGGTGCATTGTTATGGTTTATGTCTAGATGTCCCCCCAAAGCCTCATGGAGTCACTGGGCGGGGACTTCTAGAGTTTGATACTTGATCCATGATCCCTGGGATTATAAATTTTAGTACTGATGGGATTATGGGTGGAAGTACTTCTGGGATTATGGGTGTAGCCTAGGGCGGGAGCTAAGGTGGAGAGCCTGAATGTAACATAGAGACAGAGAGACAGACTGGAGCTCTAGCTGTTGCTGTTGCTCTGCTGCCGTGTTGGTTGGCTACCTCTGCCGCCAGTTTGTTGCTGTTCTGCCACCATGAACTGGATGCTCTCTGCTCTGTTCCACTCAGCCTTGGGGCAGCCGAATATGGACTGAAACCTCCATGAACTGTGAGCTAAATAAACCTTTCCTTCCTTCATTTTGAGTGTTGGGTATTTGTCCCAGCAACAAGCAAAAAGTAACTAATACATGCATATTAACTGAGTGAGGAAAAGATTGTCAAGAAACAATATCCTTAGTTGGTATAAAGTTTGTCTGTTACTGAGAATGTTCAAGCAGAAAGAGGATAAATATATCAGATGTTTTAGAAGGGATTTAAATATTGGCAAGAAGACCCAATTTAAAAAAAAATGGGCATCTGAGATGAATATACACTTCTCAGATGAAGAAATACAAGTGGCAAATAAATATATGAAAGAGTGTTCAACATCACTGATCATTCAAAAACTGCAAATTAAAATAGCACTGAGATACTAACTTATCCCAGAAAAAATGGCTATTACCAAAAAGTCAGTCAGTAACAAATACTTAACGGGTTGTGTGGGGAAAAAGGAATCCTCTGCCACTGTTGGTAGGAGTGCAAACTGGTACAACCACTATGGACATCAGTGTGGAGATCCCTCAAAAGTTTATGATTGAGGTCCCATTCAAGCCAGCTATTCTCCTCCTGAGTATTTTTCCAGAAAACTGCAACACCATATCAGAGTGATATATGTGCACCCGTGTTTACAGCAGTGCAATTTGTCATAGCTAAATCTTGGAAACCACTCAAATACACATCAAATGAGGAATGGATGGAAAAGATGGTGGTATTTTTGCACAGTGGAGTGTCACTCAGATATTAAAATCAATATAAATTTGAGGCTTTTATAGGTAAATGGATACACCTAGAGACCATACTCATAAGTGAAATAAATCAGACCCATGTGTGCAAATATCGTATTGTCTTATTTGTGTAAGAACCTGAAAAAGTAAATAAAATCTGAAAGGTCTAATAGATAATGTAAAGGGACAGAATTTGTTCAAAGAGAAGGAAAAACCAGGATGAGGAAAAGGACAGAAGAAAGAAGGAAGGGAAAATATATACCTATTTACAGACACAATAGCTTGGATAACTGTACCACAATTTCTGCTGGTCTTTTTTTTTTTGGTGGGACCAGGGTTCAAACTCATGACCTTGCACTTGCCAGGCAGGCACTTGTGCCATGGAAATATCTCCTTGGCCCCTTCTGCTAGTTTTTTGGAAGTACCAGTTAATGCTTAAATTTTTTTCTTCTCCTTTTAAATTTCTTATAACTTTTTAAAAAAACTAATTTTGTATGTTGATATTGTTGTAGGTAGCTATATTAGATAGAAATATTATAGGCAGTTAGACAGGGCCAAGCCCTCAAGGAGATAATGTAGAATACAAGGTGACTTTACAATTAGAGATAGACACTCCTGTAGCCTGGGCCAGATCTCAAGACAAGGGTAAACAAAAGCAATTACATACTTCCTTAAGGGTTGGCCTCAGGGATAGATATGCTAAGTAGGTATGAATTGCCTTGAAAGGGCCTGGAAAGAGTCTCTAACCCAACCCCCAACAGGAAGAGACTGGATTTAATCAATTTTACCTAAGCTGTGGTGCTTATTATTTTATTGGTTTCCTATAGTTTTTGTCCCACCTCATACCACCTAATTGAGTTCCCATGTCTTCTCCACAACCTTATGCCCCCACCCCTTGCCACGTGGTTTTTCCTCTATAAAAGTCTCTGGAAGAGACAGCCTCCTGGGGACAACCCTCTTGGGACCCTCTTCCTGTTCTTGTTTTGGACAGGAGCTTTCTTTCCCTTTGGAGGTCATCCACCTGGCGTCAGTTTGTCTCCCTGTATTATTATCTTATAATCTAAACAAGTAACTTAAAGACAACATTATGCAATATGGCAACCATTGTTGAATTCCTATTATTTTGTTTAGTGAAATTCTGAACCATATCTAGTGAGGTTTTTGTTTTAAACTATTTTTGTTCCCTTTAAAAACTAAAAAAGAGCTGGGCATGGTGGCTCACACCTGTAATCCTAGCACTCGGGAGGCTGAGGCAGGAGGATCAGTGCGAGTTCGAG
>PVJA010011259.1:36478-55315 GCA_004027025.1 Myocastor coypus
AAAAAAAAAAAAAAAAAAAAAAAAAAAAAAAAAAAAAAAAAAAAAAAAAAAAATTAAGAAAATAAAAATGTTTATCTGTAATACCTTAAAACTTCTTATTCCAAGTACAAAGCAATGTAATTAGGGGCTTTCATCACACAACAGCTCATTTCTTCTTCACATACTGCATATTGTATAATTCAGAACAAAAAGGCATGAAAATGTAGAATATATAAGCTATTTGCAAGGTTGAAGATTGATATAAATGAAGATATAACAGTAAAAGTGTTAAAGGTATGTTATCAGATTTCAAAAAAAAAATTTTTTTTTTAAATAAGTAGAATAGATTTCTTAAGAGAAAGAAAGCTTCTGTCTGGGAAGAGGAACAGAAGGGGACTCAAATCTTAAGTGATAAAAAATCTCTATTTAATACCAGTGTGTTGTCTATAATGGCAGAATTATGGCCTGAGCTCTGTGAGTGTAGAAAGTCAGAAATGAAAACATTCTCAAGTGTCTTTTAATGTCCCACCTGATGTTTGGTTTGATTTTTGAGTTTAAGCTGTCTTTGGAAGAATATGGAGTTTGTTAAGATTTCTACTTTAAGTTAGAGTAAAACTGTTAGAAGCATAATGAAGAAGTTTATCACCTTTAGTTCTGGCTTTATTTTTCATCACATGTGCTCAGGAGGAACTGCTACTCCTAAAATAACTAGCAAGGTTTTATTTTATTTGAAGAAACAGAAACGATTATAAAGCTATGCTATTGTCTCAGTTACTCTTCTCTCCTTGTTGGGACAAACACTCAACATTCGAAATGAAGGAAGGAAAGATTTATTTAGCTCAACGTTACTGGAGGTTTCAGCCCATACTCAACTGGATCCAAGGCAGAACAGTAAGAGTGGGGCTGGGAAGATTAGCTCCGTGGCACAAGTGCCTGCCTGGCAAGTTGAAGGTCATGAGTTCAAATCCCCGTCCTCCCCCCCAAAAAAAGAAAAGTGAAGGAGGAGTATCAGCAGCTCAAGCAGCTCACTTCTCTTCCTTCCTTACATTGAAGTGCAAATCACCTGCCCCAGGGGAGGTGCAACACGCATTTCCACAATAATCACAAACTCCAGAAGCTGCCCCTTGACTGCATGAGGCTTTGGAGGAACACCTACACACAAACTATAACAATTACGCTGACAAAACTATTACAAAATAGATTTTCATGACTGTGCATTTTAAAGCCCATTTGAAAGTTTAAAAAGGCAAAACAATATTTTCAAAATAATTAATAGCAGTTTGTCATTTATTATTACATGAAAATTTCAATTCATATTTACATTTCCTCTAGATGGTGTAAGTAGATTAAATGCAACTTAGATTTGAGTGGCTGACTTCTAGAAACTGTGGGACAGAGTGAATAGAAAGCATGAATTAGGAGGCAATTCTGCCTTAGGTTATAAAGTTGAGAGAGAGAGAGTGATGGAAGGCATAAGTCTTTCAGTTGTGAAAATTGATAGTAGGAAAATAAATTAAATTCAATTCAACTCACACTTGTTGAGTTTCAACAATTTGCTCTGCACTGTGAGCTACATGTTTTCAGGAATTACAAGTCTAGCACTTAATAATTTAGTTTGGGAAATAGGACTCACCTTTACCAAGATAAATCTAATGGTGTCATGGAAATGGCATAGGTGTCAGTGAATAATTTTGTTGAAAATGAAGTTAACATGTAGATCAAGTATGACTATTCCTGCCCGGAGAGAGCTGTGCTTATTAGCATAGTCATGTAATTTTGATGCTTTTAGAACTCTGAGAAATTATGAAAAAATATGTTCATGTTTGGGATGGGCCAGCTGTCAGGTACAGAACAATACCTGAGTACAACTTAGGAGACTAATTAAGATATCCATACTCGTTGAATATAGAATAAAAATTAGATGTGAGTGAATGTGGAAGGTCAAGACTTTGCCCTTTGATTGATTCAGAAATAATAGTAGAGGAAGCCGTGGCCTGTGTTATGCCTTTCCCTTTATAAATCGCTCTCACTTTACTCACATGGATGGTTCATTAAATCTCTTAATTGAACAGATCCTTTCTTCTCTTGAATCACTAACTTGCATATCTGTTCTGTACCTACAGAACATCAGTGCAAGCCTCCTCATTATGAGCTGTCCCACTGCTAAGATCCAGTGGTCGCCACTCCTCTTCTATCCTTGGGTTGTAATCATTTTATCTGTCTTCTTTTTTGCTAACATGTGTACTTCGCATGGAGTCCACCTAGTATCTCCATAAAGTTGAATTGTTTTGTTTAGGAAAAGATATCTTTAGATTTCTTTTCTGTGTTAACAGTTCATTTTAAATTGTGAAAACATTTTAATTGAAGTGGCTTGTTTGCTAGAAAAGCACCTATTGGGTCACACATCCAATGCTACAAAAACTAATTGATTCATTATGAGAATGAAGTTATTAATTTTATCACTGTCAACTTGAGAAAAGATTCTTGGACTGAAAAGTACTTTTCATAGGCTGAGTCTTGGAACTGACTTTAAGAATTAAAAAAAGAATCTCTTCCTCAGAATTCCATCCTGTGGTTTTTGAGGTCATTTAAAGTGTCTTATCAGTCCTCATCAATATCTGGATTCTAGGATCAATATCATCATTGAACTTTTCTTATATTATTCAAGACTCTGTCCTTGAATCATTTACTGCTCTAAATAGAAATAAATTGTCATAAGAAAATTAAAGATAGTTCTGAAAGAAAATAAATTGCATTGTCTTGTGAGACAGACCCGAGACTACATCATACATATTTGCTAACATGTTCAAAGAATATTTAACCACTGTCTATACCTAATCATGATGCTGTGCCTTTGTCACTGTCTTCTGCCGTACTTACTCTCCAGAAAGCTGGCAACACCAGTTTGGTTCGCATCAACTGATGTTCTTGCCTTTGTGTTTGTTTCAGACAATGGGAAGTACCAGCAGGAGACAGTGTCCAGAAGACAGGGTCTTTGTATTTACCAGGATCTCTCACTATCCTGCTATGATTAGTCAACCCTGGTTCTGTCCTTACCCTCTGGCAGGTGGCTCTTCATTCATAGCCTCAAAACCTCCCTGGAACTTACTGATAACTTGTCACCCCCTGGTCCTTTTAGCCCTAGAGATTTTTGTGTTACTTACTTCCTCATTGGTGGGACATAATACTCACAAATTAAAGGAGGAATGGTTTATTTTGACTCACAGGCTGTAGAGGTTTCATGGAAGAGGGGCGTCACAGAGGAGATTTCTGTGTGAGGAATGGCAAGCAGGAAGTAGCATGTGGTGAGCAGGCTGCAAGATCATTGGCTGGTGTCATTCGGCCACATAGAAATATGCTAATCTAGTCAGTGGGCTAATGCAGTTATCACAGAGTCATAATTTATATTCACACACCCTAGATCCCACTATCTGTAAAAGTTTTACCTACAAGCACATGAGGCTTTGGGAGAACATCTGGGTACAAGCCCTATCACATTGTAATGGTTTCCAGTTGTTAATTCCTGAGTTAATTGCATGGCTAGTCTAAGATTCCCTTAAATCTATGTGTACCTCTATAAATAGTCCCTTTGTTCAAGAAATATTTAAATTTATCTTGTATTTCTTTTCTGTCACACATTTCTTATCAATTTTTTAAAAATTAAAATCTTCATTTTTATTTATCTCAACAGAGCATTGAGATAAAGCTATGAAGGATAAGAATTTGGGAAAAAAAGTCACATCCTATTGTCTGAAACTTAATAATCAATTGTATTATCAACTTAAAATACAGTGACTTCATGAGATATATTAGGACTTTAGCGTGTGCGTGTGTGTGTGTGTGTGTGTGTGTGTGTGTATGCTCACACAATCATCTATTTGAAGACAATCTGAGCTAAATGATCATTCTGACTAGCTGATTAATCTAGTGCTATATGATGCGAACATGCAAGCTAAATAATAATAACCACTGCTTTTATTTGACTTGGATTTTGTGGAATTAAACTTACTGATGCGTATGAAAAGACAGAATCTGGCACAGTTGCATAGCATCTTGAAATAATTACGATCCACTCATCTCGTCTTCATAAATTCACCCACTCAGTGGGTAGACAGGGTTAGATAGGCAGACCAAGCCTAACTTTGTTTCTGCTTTGCTCTGATCTTATGCTGAGATATACTGATAGTCTCACAGTCTAAAAATCACCATATTTTTGGTTCTAATATACCAAGAGCTCATGTGGATCAGCTACATATAGCTCCAAATATTTAAATCTATTTCAATTACTGATAAGTAATGCTACCAAGTTTGGTAAATTGTAAGTCACATTAAGGTCAGAGATTAAGTTAAATAGGATATCTTCTACTTGGGCTACTGAGGGTGGTGAAACAGAAATGGTCTCTGCTTAATTCCCGTCGATTCGGTGTTACAGTTAATAATGTTACATGCACCCTACTGACTCTTGAGACTTAATACCTCCTTGGCTCGCATTTTTATGTTTGCATTGTTTTGACTGTCTAGACAAGATTGTAAGAGCCCTGGGTGGACAGCGAGTCATCTTTGGAGTCGCTACAATCCGAGCACTTTACCTTGGCACTGCCAACAATTCAGGAGCAGAGAATCTTGTCTGACTTGTGTCCACTGAATAATGAAAGCAATTGCAGTGGGACAAAAATAGATTCTTATTATAATGTTCTTAGTTTCTCTAGACTGACACCATTAAATTTGTTTTTCCTTTTCTATGTGTGTGGAATAGGTGCTTGGGTTATGGAAGGAAAGGCTTCCTCTGGCTTTCTGCCCTTCTTCTCTCAATTTGTAGCGATAGGCTGACGGTGCACATACTCTCACTCTCCCCGTTCAACATCTGTCCCCTTTTTATGGTACCCTTCAGAGAACCGAGACGGAAAAGAAATATTTCTATCTTAATAACTGTTAGACACATGAATATATTCCCTATACATAAACCACATTTTATAAATGTATGAGTGATTCTCATTTGCACTTGTCCTTGAAAATTATTGCTATGCAATTAATAATATGCTAATTCATTTTATTCTCTGTTCCATATGGTATTGGCTTGGGTCTTGTGCTAAGTTTGCCCTTCTGAAAATGATTTAGAAATAATTCTTTGTTATTGAGAAGAGCTAAGTAAGAGATAAGTAATTTATTGAGTAGAGCCCTAAACAGAAATCCGAGATGGACTTTTTTATGTGTTTATTGTGCGATTTTATATGCTACTTCATTTTCAGGGTGCTGCCCCCTGAGAGATAAAACTAATATTTAATATTAATTTTAGAGCTTTCCTTCAGACAATATTGGCAAAGCGTATATCTCTGAAATAAAGACTGCTAACAAATGCAGGCTAGAGAATATTCCTCATCACTGAGAACACAAGGATTGCCTCTGCTTCAAGGACCTGTTTCAAATTTTGTCTCATGTTATTTGAAAAACTCAAGGTTCCTCTTTGAAGTCATGGAGAATTCATTTTTTTTCCGGTTGCCACATAAATGGGTGTTGTCTGAAAGGTGCTGAGGTTGGTGATTGTGCTTGTGGTCTAGTGTTTGTCGCTCCTGCTTACTTCAGTGGCCTTTGGCACGGGCTCATCCCTTGCTTTGAGTTTCCTTCCTATTAGTAGTTAGGCAGCTCTGTCTCCTTACTTCTTCTTCCCTGTCTTTTATTTTGCTCTTCAATTATAATTTGGGTTTCTCAACAAGATCAAGAAATGGAAGGCGAGGAGAGAAATGGGGAAGGGGAGAAGAGGATGAATGAAGGAATAAAGATGTTTTATATACCTATAGCAACTCTATAGAAGGAATATAAACACTGGGTTCTACCAATATTTACTAATGAAAATGAAAATAATTAGACAGCCAGCACATGTCCTTAGGTAGCACTCTATTTACAGTTTCTAACCAATAGAGCATGGCTACTGATCAACCAGAATAGGTAACAACTACAAATATCTGGAATAGCTTGGTAGAGCAATCTGGCTGTGTAGCTTTGCTCTGAAGGTAGGATTATCTTATGGAGTGCAAAGTTAAGGATACTATGCTGGCCATGACTGTATCTTCTTGGTATTCTGGGTTTCATTAAATTTCCAGACATTCTTTCTCTACCACAGGGCTTTCTTCAAACTGCACAAGATAGGCAGTGCTGGACAATTATTGCCACCAGAAGCAATAATTAATAATGAATGGAGGAACCAGGCATGCTGGCACATATCTGTAATCCCAACACTTGGGAAGCTGAGGCAGGAGGGTCGGTGTGAATTTGAGACTAGTCTGGGCTACAAAAGTGAGCTCAAAGCCAGCCTGCACTGCATAGCAAGACCCTATCTCAAAAAGACAGTAAGTAAATAAGTAAATAAGTATAAAAGTAATAATGAATGGAAGGGTCAGTGAGATACCTCAGCAGTCTAAAGCACCTGCTTAGGCAAGCTTAGATAGGCACAGTGGACCACGGTTTGATCCTTGGCACCACATGCCACACCAGCTCAGCACCTAAGGTGGCCTGAGCCAACTACAAAACAAAAAGTGTAATTTGGAATATAAATACACCAGTGTCTTTGTTCTTTGAATGGGACAATGTGGGAGCATGTTCTACCTTGTTTAGCAGGGATCCACAGCATGACTGTGACTCTGGTGTCCCATATTTTTATTGGTTTCCTGTCTCATAGCACCTTTCCTTTTTAGTGCTTCTGAGGATCACCCAAATAAATAAGGACAGCAGAAATGTACCAATAGAATCAATGCTATCAAAGAAACAAACCCCCACAAAATCAAGATGTACTGAATTTCTATAATTTTATATTTCCTTGGTATCCATTTTGAACACATGCTTAACTTTCTCAGATGAGAGTCACTTTCAGTAGTTTTAATTCTCTGCCTTCTTCTAGTTCCTCAGTGTGGTTGATCTAGACATTGGTGCTACACAATCACTTCCAGGTTACTGCTTTCCTTTGTGATAGATAGAGGTCCCCACTTGGCTTACCCCATGAACTATTATGCAGCACATGAACAACCTTCTCAGTCCCAGTGTGATCTTATGGAGCATGTGTCCACTTAAATGAAACCCAACACTCTGAATGCCCATTGGTGGGCACCCTGCACTCCAGCGCAGACATCAGCTCATAGCTCCATCTCTTTCAGACTCAGTATCAGCTGGTGGATCACACTGCCTCTGCCACCCTCCTGTCACCCCCTCACTGAAGCCCTCTTTTCCCATGGACCTGTCAGCAGTGAGCTGATTCTGTTACTTCATGTGTTTTGCTGTTACCTCTTTTCTTTCACTCAGCTTACATACTGGAAATTTTCTCCCTGAAAAGATGCCTGAGGAGTAGAGATCTTAACAAGAAGAATGCTTTGTGGGGCACAGAGTGCACAAATTTTTCTGCCAGTAAAAACAAATTTTCTGGGTGGGGAAGATAGCTCGGGGGTCTAAGCACCTGCCTGGCAAGTGCACAGACCCTCATTTGATTCCTGGTACTGCATGCTGTGCCTTCCCTGGTAGCCAAGCTGGGCATTGAAATAGGGTGTGGAGTGTGCACCTGTAATCCCAGTGATGGGGAAGCTGAGACAGGAGGATCACTAAGAGTCTGGACTGCATAGTGAGACCCTGTACCAAATAAGTAAATTAAACCAACAAAAAATTTTCTGTGGGGAAGACAATTGATCAGGGCTCACTTAGGCCATCTGCCAGAATGAAGAAGCATCGTGTAAAAGGGACACTGTGAATGCTGAATTTCAAATCACATAGAGTTCCCTCCATGCAGGGTTAGAGTGTATGGCCTCCTCTAAAACCAGAGACCTCAAAATCAAATTGGAGAGAAACACAACAGAGGCAGTGGCACTGAATTCTTGAAAAGGCTAGGCTTTGTCCTTGCTGGCATTTCCTGGTCCCTGCCAGTATTTTTATCTATATTGGGTGCAGAGCTCCTTTCACTGCCTATATCCTCTTGATATTTGAGAACTTAGTAAAATGGATCTCACCTAACACTTCCTTGGACCATGGGACTCAACATTTAACAGCAGAGGGATTGGTTCATGAAAGTCACTTATCCTTGACCATGCCCTTATCGTGTCATCCCTTGTGCTTGAAGTCACTGGCCTGCAGAGTTTGGGGATAGCATTTTAAAGGTGTGGAAAGCATAGCCTTTCATTATATGGAATAATTTTGAATTAGTGTTGACAGGTGACAATTAGAGTGCCTGGGTACAGGAACAAAAGTAGAGTTGAGAGATGCTTCCTTCACTTTGCTCTATGACCTCCCTGGGAAGTGTGTGTTTCCTGTCTCCTGTAGTGAATTAGAGGACCATTCTCCTTGGAGGAGGGACAGACATCACCAGCATTATTCCCACTGAAGAGCTCTGGAAAGGTTATTCTTGGCTTCCTGTAGCGTGTGACTAACAAAGAAAGGAGTTGCTTTACCACTAAGGAATGAACTGTAGAATAACAAGAAGATATAACTGTTGTTATACTATAAAGGTAGGGAGCAGTGTGTTCAAAATCTAAAAGTTCCTGGATTATTTGATGCTTTTCTGTTCAGTGGTAACTGTCAGTGGCTACAAAGCATATACAAGGTAACAGCATCAGGGCTTATCACTGAGACAGACAGAAGTACCGGCTATGCACTTAACCTCAGAAGAGTGACTGATAGGCAGTGGGAGAGGTACAGTATCAACTGCAGCCTCATTATTTGCAGTAGTGATAATTTTTGGCTCTAGGTTTCCATTTTTTTGTGGTCATTGTAAATCTTAGCTGTTTATTTTTGGAAAGAAATAGTTACCGACCATTGTCTTGAAGAAATAATGATGGGGAAAATTTAGTTAACTAAGGTTGACAAGTTCTTCTAGGTCTTCCTCTTATTGATACACAGTATACTCATGCATAATTAAAATATCAGAAAAGTACAATATCACCCTGGTAGACGGGTGAACTTGAGCACTGCAAGTAGTAAATTGCTGCAAATGCACCGATGCACCGAAGCCTGGAGTACAGCACAGCCTACCACGCTGACGGCTGCTGCCGCAAGTACTCTAGCACAGGCATATGTCAAAGGCATTCTGCTGTAAGGCTCCAGGGATCTTGGCCTGTGGCGCTTTTGCTTTGTCCTTGCTCAGGGTCCCAGGAGGTGTTAACACACAAGGACTAGATCTTAACAAATGATGAATGGAAATTTGAGCATATGTGTCTATAAATAACAACTACATTGGGTGGAAGAGGTCTGAAGCATCTTTGACTTTGTCTCCCAATTCCCAATAGCATGAAGATTCTGGGGTCTGTGATAGTAGCTTATTAATCAATGAATCTTAAATTGTTTCTTTGTTTTTTTTTCCTTTTCACACTTTCTCTACAACACTAATCGTAGAACAACTCTCAACTTCCAAAGCTGAGCTAAATAAAATCTTGAAAATATTGTACTTTCTGATACTTTAATTATGCATGAGTATATTGTCTAGCAGCAAGAGGAAGACCTAGAAGGACTTGTTACCCTTATTTAACTAAAGCACTTTTTCATTAATTTATTTTCTTATTTATTTATTTATTTATTTATTTATTTATTTAGTCTTTTTGAGACAGGGTCTCGCTATGCAGTTCAGGCTGGCCTTGAGCTCACTTTTGTAGCCCCGGCTGGTCTCGAACTCACACCATTCCTCCTGCCTCAGCCTCCCAAGTGCTGGGGTTACAGGTGTGCACCACTACGCCTGGCTTTTTTATTTTCTTAAAATTAGGTTCCACTGCAAATATTTAAGAGAACACTGAGAAAAACCACAACCATTCATAAGAGATAAAAGTTTCCCAAGATAGGCCAAGTTCTCTATCTTTTAAACCTTCATGGACATAGTGGGCGTCATGTATGAGAAAACCAAAGCCACTTCTCACACTCAGCTTAAACACAGCAGACAGCAGACGGGAATCCCACCTTCCTCTGCATATTAACAGGCTTTGGTAACCCTTAGCATTTCTTCACCCTCCAGGGGATCTTCTTCTAAAGAAACAGTGTGATTACTCATTGCAGGAGTGCAAATAGACTCATGAATGCCTCAGAGGATAGTGTAATCATGCAGTTTGTCTCCTACATTTCTTTGAATTTCTTAAAATCCTTACCTTGCCATTTCTTCCTTACCAAGGATGGTTATATCATGATTCTCACCCATTCCTAATGAAGTCCCAGCACTGAGATATCTGCCTTAAACCAAACTTGTTGTAATGTTCTTTGTCAGTGCCGAAAGAAATGAAGAGAAGACCTGATGAAGGTAGCTCAGAGGACTCACTGAGATCTGTCTCTCTCGAAGTGAGCCCAGAACTCTAGAAGCATCTCCTTTTTATTTAGGTCACACAATAGAAGATTAACAGGGTGGAGAGGGGATCATCAATGTCTTAAGTAAGGGTGGAGATATCAATCAGGATTAAGGTGTTATACCTTTTTTTAGATCCTAGTCTTCTAAGATCCCTAAGTAACAGATTACAACCCACTCTAAGCTTTGTTTATTGTTCTTTACTTCTTTAAGATGCTAGTTTCTAATTCCTACAAAACCTCCAGTTCTCAATATGTTCGGACCTTATGCCCCTCTCCCTGTGAAATCGCTGTAGGGCATTACGCTCACTTGTGTTTGTTAAATAATAATTCAGCTTTGTCTTTTTAGAAGATTGTGTTTATAATATTTGGACAGCTTTTTTATTAAGTTGTTTCCAATTGCACTTAAGAAAACAGGCCTAAGAGTAAAGGTATATCACTTGCTAAGGGAAGACAGGAACAATTAAAGTACGATCTCACTAGGACCAAGGGATTTGCTGAGCACTCACATGCACTATCTCACTGTACCATCACAAGGCTGAGGATGAATGGACATAGCCAGAGCTCACATGGCCATGGAACTCTGAGCTACATCCTCTGCAGTAGCCAGGAAAGCCACATGTCCCCTCTGCAGAAAGGTGAGGACCCCATCCATGACAGCCATCTTCTCTATGGCCCTGCCCCTGCCTCTGTTTTGGCCAAGAAAGCTGCATGTGCTCTGCATGCAGTGATACAGGATGGATGCTCTGGTTTTAGCTAGTGTCCCTCCCTGCAGGCCCCACCCTGCCACCAGCTATAGAGGACATCAAGATTTCCTTTTCTCCCATTCAGAAAGCTTTTTCATCCTTCATTTTTTAAATTTGAGAATGCAAGTGTTGCTGGTTGACTTGCTTGCTCTCATAAGGTCTAAACAAACAGGCTGCTGTTATCATTTGCATGGTCATTGTTTATTTCCACAAGCACAACAGTGTAGGAAGTAACTACTTTTGACAAAGATATTAAAGGCAAAAGTAATTGAGATAAGTCATCTAAGTTCACAGAGCTGCTAATGGCAGACATGGGTGAAAACCTCATGACCTGACTATAACTTGTTTTAGCCACTGCTCTGGAAGTAGCACTAAATTTATATTTTGCAGCTACATTATTTGCAGTCAAATAGTTCAGCAGATTAAAGTGAATGCAAGCAAGTGTAGGGACTGAGAGTTCAATCCTGGGCCTGCCAGGCCAGTCCTGCCCCCAGGGTGCACTGAGAGGGCAACTGAGACTCGGTGTGGTACCCTTATCTGTTATCACAGCTCTTGGAAGGCTGTAAACAGGTGGATCCTGGTCCAGTCTAGTAGTGAGACCCTGGGCACCCTGTATACCCTTCCCTAAAATACACAACACCCCACCACAAACAACCAAAAATTATATTATTTGACAGTGTTAAATTTTTTTAGGTGAAGTTTTAAACTTTTTTAAGAGAATAACAATAGCTAATATATTATGTGTCATGAATTGACAAAATGTTTCTCAGAGTATGTCATAAATAACACAAAAAGATTTCTCTTACAAAGAAGAAACAAATAAAAAGTGAAAAAGCTTTCTTTTCATTGAACAGAAAAAATTAGAGACCTGTGATCCTGGATGGCCGGAACTGTCCGAAAGAGCCCCATTCTGTTTCACAGCCAACTCATAACCTTTTCTATATATTTTTTTCCACTCTCAGATCAGTGTTTGATTCTTATTTTCTAAGTTCAATGGAAATGTAATGCATGTGCACACACACACACACACACACACACACACACATACACACACACACACAGAAAAAAAGAAACAGTGCACACACATATGCAATTTAAAATTTTTAATAGTTGGGTGGAAAAATCTCATATGTAGATAAAATTAATTTCAACAACTTATTTCAGCAGGAGAAAAAGAGATATAAGTTACTTACAAAAGAAACCAAAAGACAAAACTAAAATAAAGTATTATAGCTACTTAACCTGTATGTACAGAAATAGCGAGGTCAGTAACTCTACAATACCTTCATACATTCAGTGGGCTAAGTCTGTTGGGTACTCAAAATGGAGTCTCAGAGAACAAGCTGAGGAGAGCTTATTTTACCAAGAAGTATTGAAGTAGGTCTTATCTGAAATTTTAATGTCCTTTGCTTTTTCTAAAATTCATAACATCTGATGCTTGAGTGTTTGCAGTTGGGTCTATCTGGATCATTTGTGCCACTGGAACAGCAGCTCGTGACTTCTGCCACTGCTGAGCACACATCTGGGATTGCTTTGAAATATTACACGCACTCAGTCACGGAGAGAATGGAATTGATTTGAGATGCTTCACCGGTCCACGTAAGTTAGTGACTTTTCTCAAGAACTCAGTGAATGTTGCCACTAAGGTGACACTGTTTGCTGGTGGAACATGAGGCGTTCCATGCATAGCTCCCCAGCCACAAGGATGAGGGGGCAATGCACCTCCCTCCCTTCCTCTATGGTTGCTTCAGGCATCTCTTCCTGTTAACATTCTGTTTCAATCCATCCTTTTTATTCTTAGTTTCTGTTTCATAAAGCAGTATGCTTTTCATGCTACCTAAATGATATTTTGTCTTTTTAGAATGTTTTAATTTCAGCAAAATTTATTTAGTATCTAGCATAGTAGTAGGGTTTGTGCTCAAAAATGAATATGCCAACCAGTTATAAAACTTAATGATCTAATACTTTGGAAGGGATTATAAAAAATGAGTAAATATAGTAAGAATATAATCACTGTCAAAATACAGCTGTTGTAAATTTAGGCCTGTCAGGGAGTGAAATTCATTTCATTGGGTGTTGAAAGGACAGAGAGAAGCCCAAAGATGGCAGTGATATTTAGAGCACAAACAAGAAAAGGACAGATCTCCAGGTACCCAAGTAGAGGCGTTAGCACCACAGAAAGCATGGCATATTCAAGATTACTAACTGAGATGATGGAGGGGAACAAAGCAGTGGATAATTCTAAAGTTGTGAACTGGGGTAGCTTGTAAATATAATGGAAAACCACAGTCAAATGTTTGAAAGTTCTTATGTAGTCAACTGGCAACAAAAGGAGATTATGACTTGCCATATTGAAGTATGACATTGGGTATGATGTGACCTGTGACTTATAATCATGATTTTGAAGAGGGTGGAGAATGTTTTAAAAGGATACTTTACATGTTCAAAAGAGACTTTAGTGGGGTCACTTACAAATGTGCCTATTTAATTCTGCCTTACTCTGACGTAGTCCTGTTATTAGAATTTTGCAGTTCCTTTCACACATGACTGTGGACTTGCTTAATGGTAAAATTTATGAGAGAATGGTTCTGCCTGTGTGAGACCGTGTGGAACACAGTCTGCATGCAAAGTGTGAGTCTGTCTGTTATTTATTCCCTTGGTCTTAACCACCATGGGAAATCTTAGTAACCCTTGATAGTCAATCAAGGTTCACAGAAAAAAACATAACCACTAAAGGTATTTTTTCTGAAAATAAATTTACAAGGCAGTGTCACTAGCTTTATGAAGTTTCTGTCTGTGTCTTGTGTGTGTATACACAAACAAATGCAAAAATAAAACGTGTAGTCTATTTACCTGAGAGGGACATAGTGAGATGCTATGAACATAAACACAGAGTGAGAAATATAAGAAAAAGATACTAACAGAGAGGGACAAATGTGCATGTAGATATTTACACGTGGAGATATGAAGACTCTAGCTTACCATGTACTTGTTTAAATAGATAAGAAATGAAGTTCTGATACATGCTATAGCATGTATGCACCTTGAAAATGATGTTCTAAGTGAAAGAAGCCAGGCATAAATCTCTATTTATTGCATAGTTCCATGTGTATAAAATGTCCAAGATAGGAAAATCTATAGAAATAGAAAGATTAGTGGTTGCAGGAACTAAAGAGAAGGAGAAATGGAGTAACTGCTTAATAGAAACTATTTTTTCAAGAGTGATAAAATTGTTAAGTGGCAATAGTTGCAAACATTATGACTATACTAAGAAAAATACTGAATTGTATACTTTTATTTATTTATTTATTTATTTATTTGGTACCAGGATTATAGGTGTGCACCACAATGCCTGATTTCAGGGCCGGCATAGCACATCCAGGGTTCTGAGACTGGCATAACATGTGTTACCGGGATTGAACCTGGGTCCTTGCACTTGCCAGGCAGGCACTTACAGTGCCAAGCTTTCTCCCCAGCCCCTGAATTGTATACCTTAAAAAGGGTAATATGATGAATTTTATCTCAATTTAAAAAGAAAAACAATAGAGAATTAGGTACTCACAAATATACTGTGCAAAGAAAGACATAAGTACAGCGCCTACACACTGCACACATAAAAGAAAGTAAAACTTAGCTGCACGCGCACACGTCAGAGATTCACAGATGAAAGAGAGAGAGGGAGATACACAGATTCACCTACAGGCGGAAAGAGAGGCAGAGAATGGGCGGGCACCAGAGTGCAGGGGGGCGGCGCAGTCATAGCACTGAAAGGGACTGGACAATGGGAAGAAGAGCTTCAGTTTTAAGTGAATTACTAAATCAGGCAGGATTGACATTTCCCAAAGTAGATTTAACACATAGCAAAGATAACTAGTTTTTATTAAACCATGGCAATGACAATATTCAAAATGATATTTGGTCACCTGATCTATTTAACTGTTGAATAGAAGAACATGTGAATAGGCATAATTGAAATCGGGGATTTGTGACAATACTGTAGTTGTGCAGAAATATTCATCTTTAATATCCATGACATCAGTGTGTTAGTACGGTGTGGGAAAGAATAACATCTTTAGGAAGGAATTTAAATAATTTTCAGTACATCCTATTTAGCCTTGATTTTTGTTTTCAGTAGAAAATAGTTTAATTATTTCAGTCGATTACATTTTCCTGATAAAGGAATGTTATAATACACCATGCCTTGTAGCCTGCTATTAATTTTAATAAGAATTTAATAAGTGTGAAATCCTTTGGGCTTCTACAAGTGAAAGTTACCAGATGTTCTGTTCAAGGACAGTGTGAGTAGGTGTAATTGAAAGCTGCTCTGCTGCTTTTACGTTTCTGAAAGGAGTTGAGTATCCTGAGAATTGAAACCAGTTCATGATCACGGTTCTTCCTTGGCTTTGCACTTTTTTATTCAAATTGCTTCCCTTTGTACTTTTTCATGGATATGCATTGGTTCAGAACATATGTTGCAATCTCATCGGTGAGTGTTGCAAGGAAGAAAGTTTAAGTCATACACTGGAGTTGGAGGAAAAATAACTGTTCTCTATAGCAGGTTGGCTTCACCTCTTTTCTCTAAGGTTATGCACTTTATTACATTCTTGAAAGGAGGCTTCCAGCGTAGTGTCTTCTTATTATGAATGAGGGCTTCTTATTGTTCACAGGAGTGCTGGAAGCCACCTTTTTCCAGCTTCAATTCTTTTATTGTCCTCTTTTATCTTGCTCACTTTCATCTTTTGCTTTTTGTTTGGCTTATAAAATGAGAGAGCTGCAACCAAGGAGGGGTATGGCCTTGACTCAGACTGGCCAGTGAAGCTGCTGTAGAGTCTAAATCTTTTGATGAGGGTTGCAAAGTAAAACATAAAGGTACTGCATTTCCATGAATGGGATGAAAGAATTTTCAAACAAAATAAATATATCCTCAGTTGAAGATTATTAAAACTAATGTTTGAGAACTGGACAGGATTGATGATTTACAGGATAAACATACTGATGAAGGAAAATGGGTATAAACTTGATATATTTACTATATGGTATGGATGAAGGACTTCCAATGATAAAGAAGTATCTATTTTAATCCTAGAAGCTGTCTCACCATAAAGTAGCAGTGGTATGAAAACACGTCATGAATAAGTGAGAAGAAAACTGGTTTTATCTGGACTGTAATTACAATTGGTACTGAAAGGTGGGATATGCAAGGCAGTTGTGGGATAGCCTCCAGATTATCAGTGCCATGTGTTTGCTGTCAACCTCTGATTTTACATAGAGATGACTTTGCTGATTCATTCTTTCTTTACTTTTCTTCTTTCTTTAGTCTTCACATTGTTGATTGGTGTCTTAACTCTCTGACTGTACTCCCAAGTCTTCTTTGTTGGATTTTGCAGAGTTTGGATCTTGGTATAATGCATTTGTTGTGCTTTGTACCCTCCATGGGCAAGTTGAATTTCATAAACCAAGAACTTTCAAAAGAAAATGACTTTCTGTGGAGAAAATTTTCTGAATTTAATAGACTTGCTTATGCATGTGTGATGTTTATGTATGCACCACATATATTTGTGGTCTCCAAATGTTGACTTGTAACTCATATTTCTTCTGATTGGCCTGATATTATCAAATGTTCCACTGGGATACTCCATGTCTCCTTAGATGGTTGACATCTTGTGTGCTGAGTACTGGCACTGAAAGTGGATTCCTCCAAATGAACATCATGTAGAGGTGGACCCTTGAGCCTGAAATTTTGTCATTCCTAGGTTCAACCAAATGGGAATCAGAAACAAAAGAGAAAAATAGTGCGTCTGTATTATTATATACGTGCAGACATTTCCCTTGTTGTTGTTTATTAAACAATGAAGTATGATAACTACTTATACTATTACCTATTACAAAAAAACTAGAAATGACCTGAAGTGTATAAGAGATAAGCATGTATTATAGGAAGGCACTAAGTCCTTTAATATAATGTATTTGAATGTTCCCAGATTTTGATATCTCTAAGGGATCTTGGAACTCATGTCTTGATTATACTGACCTTAACTTACAACTTTTTATAGTTTACCAAGTTTCAAAACTATTTATAATTTCTTAATCTAGGAAACAGAGAATTATCCTTAACTATCCATTTCCCTTTATCTCTTATCATTATATTACCTGTTTTTAGTCATTCTCTTCCTCAAAGTTTTATCAATGTAATTTCAATAGCTTTTAGTAACTACCTGGTTTCTAAGTCATTTACCCAGAAAGTCTTAAAAATTCCTAATATGAACATGTTACTAAAAATTTAAAATACTGAGTTCTCTTTTCCATCTTGCAAGGCTGTGGGTGAAAATATTGAGAAGCCAGACACTAAAGAGAAGAAACTCAAAGCTAAGAAGGCTGCTGCCAGTGGTACTGGTAAAAAGGATAAGGTGAAGGCAAAAAAGTCCAAGAAGGGGCAGCCCCCCTGCCACAGAAATCCTGTCCTGGTTAGAGGAATTGGTAGATACTCATTATCTGCTATGTATTCCAGAAAACCTTTGTACAAGAGAAAGTACAAAGCTGCTAAGTAAAAGGAAGAAAAAGAAAGTTCTTGCCATGATCACAAAACCAACTAGTGGCAACAAGAATGGAGGTACTCAGGTGGTTGAGCTTTGAAAAATGCCTAGCTGCTACCCTACTGAAGATGTGCCCTGAAAGCTCTTGAGCCATGGTAAGAAACCCTTCAGTCAGCATGTGAGGGAACTTGGAGCTAGCATCCCTCCTGGCACCTTCTTGGTCATCCTCATTGGGTATCACAGAAGGAAGAGAGTGGTCTTCCTGAAACAGTTGGCCAGTGGCTTGCTACTTGTGACTGGGACTCTTAGCCATAATCATGTTCCTGTATGAAGAACACACTAGAAATTTGTCATTGCCACCTCTATAAAAAATGATATTCTCCAAGTGAAAATCCCCAGACACCTCACTGATGCTTGCTTCAAGCAAGAAGAAGAAGCCATGGAAACCCAGATACCAGGAGGGTGAGATCTTTGACACTGAGAACGAGATACCAGATTTCAGAGTGACACAAGGTAGATCAGAAGGTGGTGGACTCAGATTTTAGCAAAAATCAAAGCCGATTCTCAGCTCTGGGGTTACCTGTGATCAATTTTTTGCTTTGACAAATGGAATTTATCCTCATAAATTAGTATTCTAAATTTCTTACTGAGAACCTAATTAAATAACTGGTGTATAGAAAATTAAAATATTTTAATAGTTTCCTATAAAGATTAAATACAGACTCCTCTATGTGACACAAAAAGTGTGTGATATCCATTTATTTGTTCCATCTTTTTTTTTTTTTTTTTTTGCTAATTCTCTACCGTAAGCCTAGAGGCTCACCCATTGATGGATTATCATAATTTCTCAAATATATGCAGTACATTTTTTGTCTTACTCAACTATACATGCTATTTCTCTTTTAGATTTGCTTTATTTATCTTTGATTATCTGCTGTTAAAGATATAAATTAATCATCAGCCTTCTGTAACATCTTCCCAAACTCTTCTTTCTTCCTAGTCTTATTTTCTCTTTTTATTTATTTATTTATTTTTTATTGTTTAAATTTAACACGGGTTATATTACATATTTTCATCATCAGATCAGTTTAGATTAATACATATAGGTATATAAGATTGATCAAACAATTAAACATTAACCTTTCTAAATCAACATTATTATTATTATTTTTTCTTTTCCCCTTTCTTTTCTTTGAAAGTTGACATATTACATATTGTCCTCACAATCGTTCTACAGAGTACAGTGTGTGGGCATGACCCACCTCCCTATTGATATTGCTTAT